>JAHUYU010003000.1:0-21475 GCA_030439765.1 Tripidium arundinaceum | reverse complement strand
TTTGCATACATATTTGACATCAGAACATAATATCCAACATTCTTGGGATCAAGTTCAAATAGGTTTTGTGAGGCCACTTTACCCATTTCAATATTCCCATGAATCCTACAGGCGCCAAGCAGTGCGCCCCAAACAGCAGAGTCAGGCTTAATTGGCATGCCTTGTATGAACTCAAAAGCTTCGTCCAACTGACCAGCTCTTCCAAGCATATCTACCATGCATGCATAGTGCTTTGCAATGGGCACAATACCATAAACAGTTTGCATCGAATTGAAGAAACTCCGACCATGATCAACTAAGCCAGCGTGGCTACAGGCAGCCAATAATGAAACAAACGTGACATTATCAGGCTTAATTCCTTCATGTTGCATTTGTGAAAAGAGATTGAGTGCCTTTGCACCATGCCCATGAACCCCAAGACCAGCTATGATGGCATTCCAAGGACCTGTGCTCCTTCTAGGCATATGCTCAAACAAAAGCATTGCTTCTACCAGCTTCCCACATTTAGCATACAAGTCTATCAGACAAGTACTGACATACACATCAAGATTTAATCCAGTCTTAATCGACAGCGCATGCATTCGCATTCCCTGCTGCAATGCACCAAGGTTCGAGTATGCGGGCAAAACGCTGACAAACGTCCCTTGAATCGGCTTCAGACCCTCATGATCCTGCATATCATTGTATATCCTGATTGCCTCATTAGAAAGTCCATTCTGCATATACCCTGTAATCAATGTGTTCCAGGATACAACATCTCGATAAGGCAAGTTATCAAATACCCTCTGAGCAGCATCAATCTTCGACAGCTTAGCATACATATCAACCATAGCATTTCCGGCAATGATGTCACCCACATCCCAGCCCCGCCTCCTTACATAGCAATGCTTTTGTTTGAGCATATGCCTAGAAGGAGCACAGGTCCTTGGAATGCCATCATAGCTGGTCTTGGGGTTCATGGGCATGGTGCAAAGGCACTCAATCTCTTTTCACAAATGCAACATGAAGGAATTAAGCCTGATAATGTCACGTTTGTTTCATTATTGGCTGCCTGTAGCCACGCTGGCTTAGTTGATCATGGTCGGAGTTTCTTCAATTCGATGCAAACTGTTTATGGTATTGTGCCCATTGCAAAGCACTATGCATGCATGGTAGATATGCTTGGAAGAGCTGGTCAGTTGGACGAAGCTTTTGAGTTCATACAAGGCATGCCAATTAAGCCTGACTCTGCTGTTTGGGGCGCACTGCTTGGCGCCTGTAGGATTCATGGGAATATTGAAATGGGTAAAGTGGCCTCACAAAACCTATTTGAACTTGATCCCAAGAATGTTGGATATTATGTTCTGATGTCAAATATGTATGCAAAGATTGGGAAATGGGATGGAGTTGATGCAGTAAGGTCTTTGGTCAGGCGCCAGAATTTGCAAAAGACCCCTGGATGGAGTTCAATGGAGGTGAAAGGGTCAGTGAGTGTATTTTACAGTGGCACACAGACAGAACCCCACCCTCAGCATGAAGAAATCCAGAGAGAGCTACAGGACCTTTTGGCCAAGATGAAAAGTGCAGGCTATGTTCCTGACTACAGTTTTGTCTTACAGGACGTAGAGGAGGATGAAAAGGAACAGATCTTGAATAATCATAGTGAGAGATTAGCTATTGCCTTTGGCATTATAAATACTCCTCCAAGAACTCCGCTCCATATATACAAGAATTTGCGGGTCTGTGGGGATTGTCACAATGCTACCAAATATATATCAAAAATAACTGAAAGAGAGATCATTGTCCGGGATGCAAACCGGTTCCACCACTTTAAAGATGGGCACTGCTCTTGTGGAGACTTTTGGTAACACTTACACATAACATATTATTTCCCCCGTACAACATTTTCTCTCCCTGAGTTCGTCTGGTCATCAAATGTGACTTGATGTGTTGATGAGGTTTAGGACTGAACTGAAGTATTTTGCTGATGCCAAAAGATAGAATGGTTTAATTCTTTGTCTTGCAATGCAGCTGCCATATATCCTTGATCTGGTAGTGAATAGCTTCGGTTGAAAATGTGTTGTATCTTTTCTTAACAGCGTTAGGCTTTTTTTTCTTATCTTGGATCTTCTGGTGTTGAACCTGAGAAAATGAGTAGTATTTGTAGAGTCTGATGCTAGTATGCAGTTTTTGCCCTGCTGCCTGCCTTGTTCTTTTGGCATTTTGTCATATTTTAATACAACATCCTGGGTGGTTTTAGAGGATAGAAGCATCTAACACCTGTAAAATTCAATATGTACTTCTGCATACGGTACATTTCTGCTAAAGTATCTTATACAGTTTCTGCATACCTTAACAAACTTAGTCATGGGATTTACTTGCCAAAATTGGAAGACCATTACTCTGGAAAAAGAGACACAAAAGACTTGGAAACACACTTTGGTAAATCCGGTCGCTGTTCCGGAAAGAAACAAATTGTCTCTGAAGTCTGTGAGCTTCACGCTTAAGTCTGTTCTTTCGTTACAGTTTCATGTGTACAAACTGTCACTGCCACTGTCTCATTATTTTGCTCCAGACCGATAAAGGACAAACTAATGGCGCGCTCAATCTACAATACATCAGACAGAAAAACCTTTTCCTTTTGCATAACTACCCAGTTCTCGGCAACCAAATTGTGTAGTACTGAACGTCTGTACATGTCCAATCACACCCGTTGCAAAAGAGGGAAATAAATGGAGTAAATGGAGCTGTTAAGAAAAGATACAACACATTTTCAACCGAAGCTATTCACTACCAGATCAAGGATATATGGCAGCTGCATTGCAAGACAAAGAATTAAACCATTCTATCTTTTGGCATCAGCAAAATACTTCAGTTCAGTCCTAAACCTCATCAACACATCAAGTCACATTTGATGACCAGACGAACTCAGGGAGAGAAAATGTTGTACGGGGGAAATAATATGTTATGTGTAAGTGTTACCAAAAGTCTCCACAAGAGCAGTGCCCATCTTTAAAGTGGTGGAACCGGTTTGCATCCCGGACAATGATCTCTCTTTCAGTTATTTTTGATATATATTTGGTAGCATTGTGACAATCCCCACAGACCCGCAAATTCTTGTATATATGGAGCGGAGTTCTTGGAGGAGTATTTATAATGCCAAAGGCAATAGCTAATCTCTCACTATGATTATTCAAGATCTGTTCCTTTTCATCCTCCTCTACGTCCTGTAAGACAAAACTGTAGTCAGGAACATAGCCTGCACTTTTCATCTTGGCCAAAAGGTCCTGTAGCTCTCTCTGGATTTCTTCATGCTGAGGGTGGGGTTCTGTCTGTGTGCCACTGTAAAATACACTCACTGACCCTTTCACCTCCATTGAACTCCATCCAGGGGTCTTTTGCAAATTCTGGCGCCTGACCAAAGACCTTACTGCATCAACTCCATCCCATTTCCCAATCTTTGCATACATATTTGACATCAGAACATAATATCCAACATTCTTGGGATCAAGTTCAAATAGGTTTTGTGAGGCCACTTTACCCATTTCAATATTCCCATGAATCCTACAGGCGCCAAGCAGTGCGCCCCAAACAGCAGAGTCAGGCTTAATTGGCATGCCTTGTATGAACTCAAAAGCTTCGTCCAACTGACCAGCTCTTCCAAGCATATCTACCATGCATGCATAGTGCTTTGCAATGGGCACAATACCATAAACAGTTTGCATCGAATTGAAGAAACTCCGACCATGATCAACTAAGCCAGCGTGGCTACAGGCAGCCAATAATGAAACAAACGTGACATTATCAGGCTTAATTCCTTCATGTTGCATTTGTGAAAAGAGATTGAGTGCCTTTGCACCATGCCCATGAACCCCAAGACCAGCTATGATGGCATTCCAAGGACCTGTGCTCCTTCTAGGCATATGCTCAAACAAAAGCATTGCTATGTAAGGAGGCGGGGCTGGGATGTGGGTGACATCATTGCCGGAAATGCTATGGTTGATATGTATGCTAAGCTGTCGAAGATTGATGCTGCTCAGAGGGTATTTGATAACTTGCCTTATCGAGATGTTGTATCCTGGAACACATTGATTACAGGGTATATGCAGAATGGACTTTCTAATGAGGCAATCAGGATATACAATGATATGCAGGATCATGAGGGTCTGAAGCCGATTCAAGGGACGTTTGTCAGCGTTTTGCCCGCATACTCGAACCTTGGTGCATTGCAGCAGGGAATGCGAATGCATGCGCTGTCGATTAAGACTGGATTAAATCTTGATGTGTATGTCAGTACTTGTCTGATAGACTTGTATGCTAAATGTGGGAAGCTGGTAGAAGCAATGCTTTTGTTTGAGCATATGCCTAGAAGGAGCACAGGTCCTTGGAATGCCATCATAGCTGGTCTTGGGGTTCATGGGCATGGTGCAAAGGCACTCAATCTCTTTTCACAAATGCAACATGAAGGAATTAAGCCTGATAATGTCACGTTTGTTTCATTATTGGCTGCCTGTAGCCACGCTGGCTTAGTTGATCATGGTCGGAGTTTCTTCAATTCGATGCAAACTGTTTATGGTATTGTGCCCATTGCAAAGCACTATGCATGCATGGTAGATATGCTTGGAAGAGCTGGTCAGTTGGACGAAGCTTTTGAGTTCATACAAGGCATGCCAATTAAGCCTGACTCTGCTGTTTGGGGCGCACTGCTTGGCGCCTGTAGGATTCATGGGAATATTGAAATGGGTAAAGTGGCCTCACAAAACCTATTTGAACTTGATCCCAAGAATGTTGGATATTATGTTCTGATGTCAAATATGTATGCAAAGATTGGGAAATGGGATGGAGTTGATGCAGTAAGGTCTTTGGTCAGGCGCCAGAATTTGCAAAAGACCCCTGGATGGAGTTCAATGGAGGTGAAAGGGTCAGTGAGTGTATTTTACAGTGGCACACAGACAGAACCCCACCCTCAGCATGAAGAAATCCAGAGAGAGCTACAGGACCTTTTGGCCAAGATGAAAAGTGCAGGCTATGTTCCTGACTACAGTTTTGTCTTACAGGACGTAGAGGAGGATGAAAAGGAACAGATCTTGAATAATCATAGTGAGAGATTAGCTATTGCCTTTGGCATTATAAATACTCCTCCAAGAACTCCGCTCCATATATACAAGAATTTGCGGGTCTGTGGGGATTGTCACAATGCTACCAAATATATATCAAAAATAACTGAAAGAGAGATCATTGTCCGGGATGCAAACCGGTTCCACCACTTTAAAGATGGGCACTGCTCTTGTGGAGACTTTTGGTAACACTTACACATAACATATTATTTCCCCCGTACAACATTTTCTCTCCCTGAGTTCGTCTGGTCATCAAATGTGACTTGATGTGTTGATGAGGTTTAGGACTGAACTGAAGTATTTTGCTGATGCCAAAAGATAGAATGGTTTAATTCTTTGTCTTGCAATGCAGCTGCCATATATCCTTGATCTGGTAGTGAATAGCTTCGGTTGAAAATGTGTTGTATCTTTTCTTAACAGCTCCATTTACTCCATTTATTTCCCTCTTTTGCAACGGGTGTGATTGGACATGTACAGACGTTCAGTACTACACAATTTGGTTGCCGAGAACTGGGTAGTTATGCAAAAGGAAAAGGTTTTTCTGTCTGATGTATTGTAGATTGAGCGCGCCATTAGTTTGTCCTTTATCGGTCTGGAGCAAAATAATGAGACAGTGGCAGTGACAGTTTGTACACATGAAACTGTAACGAAAGAACAGACTTAAGCGTGAAGCTCACAGACTTCAGAGACAATTTGTTTCTTTCCGGAACAGCGACCGGATTTACCAAAGTGTGTTTCCAAGTCTTTTGTGTCTCTTTTTCCAGAGTAATGGTCTTCCAATTTTGGCAAGTAAATCCCATGACTAAGTTTGTTAAGGTATGCAGAAACTGTATAAGATACTTTAGCAGAAATGTACCGTATGCAGAAGTACATATTGAATTTTACAGGTGTTAGATGCTTCTATCCTCTAAAACCACCCAGGATGTTGTATTAAAATATGACAAAATGCCAAAAGAACAAGGCAGGCAGCAGGGCAAAAACTGCATACTAGCATCAGACTCTACAAATACTACTCATTTTCTCAGGTTCAACACCAGAAGATCCAAGATAAGAAAAAAAAGCCTAACGCTGTTAAGAAAAGATACAACACATTTTCAACCGAAGCTATTCACTACCAGATCAAGGATATATGGCAGCTGCATTGCAAGACAAAGAATTAAACCATTCTATCTTTTGGCATCAGCAAAATACTTCAGTTCAGTCCTAAACCTCATCAACACATCAAGTCACATTTGATGACCAGACGAACTCAGGGAGAGAAAATGTTGTACGGGGGAAATAATATGTTATGTGTAAGTGTTACCAAAAGTCTCCACAAGAGCAGTGCCCATCTTTAAAGTGGTGGAACCGGTTTGCATCCCGGACAATGATCTCTCTTTCAGTTATTTTTGATATATATTTGGTAGCATTGTGACAATCCCCACAGACCCGCAAATTCTTGTATATATGGAGCGGAGTTCTTGGAGGAGTATTTATAATGCCAAAGGCAATAGCTAATCTCTCACTATGATTATTCAAGATCTGTTCCTTTTCATCCTCCTCTACGTCCTGTAAGACAAAACTGTAGTCAGGCGCCAGAATTTGCAAAAGACCCCTGGATGGAGTTCAATGGAGGTGAAAGGGTCAGTGAGTGTATTTTACAGTGGCACACAGACAGAACCCCACCCTCAGCATGAAGAAATCCAGAGAGAGCTACAGGACCTTTTGGCCAAGATGAAAAGTGCAGGCTATGTTCCTGACTACAGTTTTGTCTTACAGGACGTAGAGGAGGATGAAAAGGAACAGATCTTGAATAATCATAGTGAGAGATTAGCTATTGCCTTTGGCATTATAAATACTCCTCCAAGAACTCCGCTCCATATATACAAGAATTTGCGGGTCTGTGGGGATTGTCACAATGCTACCAAATATATATCAAAAATAACTGAAAGAGAGATCATTGTCCGGGATGCAAACCGGTTCCACCACTTTAAAGATGGGCACTGCTCTTGTGGAGACTTTTGGTAACACTTACACATAACATATTATTTCCCCCGTACAACATTTTCTCTCCCTGAGTTCGTCTGGTCATCAAATGTGACTTGATGTGTTGATGAGGTTTAGGACTGAACTGAAGTATTTTGCTGATGCCAAAAGATAGAATGGTTTAATTCTTTGTCTTGCAATGCAGCTGCCATATATCCTTGATCTGGTAGTGAATAGCTTCGGTTGAAAATGTGTTGTATCTTTTCTTAACAGCGTTAGGCTTTTTTTTCTTATCTTGGATCTTCTGGTGTTGAACCTGAGAAAATGAGTAGTATTTGTAGAGTCTGATGCTAGTATGCAGTTTTTGCCCTGCTGCCTGCCTTGTTCTTTTGGCATTTTGTCATATTTTAATACAACATCCTGGGTGGTTTTAGAGGATAGAAGCATCTAACACCTGTAAAATTCAATATGTACTTCTGCATACGGTACATTTCTGCTAAAGTATCTTATACAGTTTCTGCATACCTTAACAAACTTAGTCATGGGATTTACTTGCCAAAATTGGAAGACCATTACTCTGGAAAAAGAGACACAAAAGACTTGGAAACACACTTTGGTAAATCCGGTCGCTGTTCCGGAAAGAAACAAATTGTCTCTGAAGTCTGTGAGCTTCACGCTTAAGTCTGTTCTTTCGTTACAGTTTCATGTGTACAAACTGTCACTGCCACTGTCTCATTATTTTGCTCCAGACCGATAAAGGACAAACTAATGGCGCGCTCAATCTACAATACATCAGACAGAAAAACCTTTTCCTTTTGCATAACTACCCAGTTCTCGGCAACCAAATTGTGTAGTACTGAACGTCTGTACATGTCCAATCACACCCGTTGCAAAAGAGGGAAATAAATGGAGTAAATGGAGCTGTTAAGAAAAGATACAACACATTTTCAACCGAAGCTATTCACTACCAGATCAAGGATATATGGCAGCTGCATTGCAAGACAAAGAATTAAACCATTCTATCTTTTGGCATCAGCAAAATACTTCAGTTCAGTCCTAAACCTCATCAACACATCAAGTCACATTTGATGACCAGACGAACTCAGGGAGAGAAAATGTTGTACGGGGGAAATAATATGTTATGTGTAAGTGTTACCAAAAGTCTCCACAAGAGCAGTGCCCATCTTTAAAGTGGTGGAACCGGTTTGCATCCCGGACAATGATCTCTCTTTCAGTTATTTTTGATATATATTTGGTAGCATTGTGACAATCCCCACAGACCCGCAAATTCTTGTATATATGGAGCGGAGTTCTTGGAGGAGTATTTATAATGCCAAAGGCAATAGCTAATCTCTCACTATGATTATTCAAGATCTGTTCCTTTTCATCCTCCTCTACGTCCTGTAAGACAAAACTGTAGTCAGGAACATAGCCTGCACTTTTCATCTTGGCCAAAAGGTCCTGTAGCTCTCTCTGGATTTCTTCATGCTGAGGGTGGGGTTCTGTCTGTGTGCCACTGTAAAATACACTCACTGACCCTTTCACCTCCATTGAACTCCATCCAGGGGTCTTTTGCAAATTCTGGCGCCTGACCAAAGACCTTACTGCATCAACTCCATCCCATTTCCCAATCTTTGCATACATATTTGACATCAGAACATAATATCCAACATTCTTGGGATCAAGTTCAAATAGGTTTTGTGAGGCCACTTTACCCATTTCAATATTCCCATGAATCCTACAGGCGCCAAGCAGTGCGCCCCAAACAGCAGAGTCAGGCTTAATTGGCATGCCTTGTATGAACTCAAAAGCTTCGTCCAACTGACCAGCTCTTCCAAGCATATCTACCATGCATGCATAGTGCTTTGCAATGGGCACAATACCATAAACAGTTTGCATCGAATTGAAGAAACTCCGACCATGATCAACTAAGCCAGCGTGGCTACAGGCAGCCAATAATGAAACAAACGTGACATTATCAGGCTTAATTCCTTCATGTTGCATTTGTGAAAAGAGATTGAGTGCCTTTGCACCATGCCCATGAACCCCAAGACCAGCTATGATGGCATTCCAAGGACCTGTGCTCCTTCTAGGCATATGCTCAAACAAAAGCATTGCTTCTACCAGCTTCCCACATTTAGCATACAAGTCTATCAGACAAGTACTGACATACACATCAAGATTTAATCCAGTCTTAATCGACAGCGCATGCATTCGCATTCCCTGCTGCAATGCACCAAGGTTCGAGTATGCGGGCAAAACGCTGACAAACGTCCCTTGAATCGGCTTCAGACCCTCATGATCCTGCATATCATTGTATATCCTGATTGCCTCATTAGAAAGTCCATTCTGCATATACCCTGTAATCAATGTGTTCCAGGATACAACATCTCGATAAGGCAAGTTATCAAATACCCTCTGAGCAGCATCAATCTTCGACAGCTTAGCATACATATCAACCATAGCATTTCCGGCAATGATGTCACCCACATCCCAGCCCCGCCTCCTTACATAGCAATGCTTTTGTTTGAGCATATGCCTAGAAGGAGCACAGGTCCTTGGAATGCCATCATAGCTGGTCTTGGGGTTCATGGGCATGGTGCAAAGGCACTCAATCTCTTTTCACAAATGCAACATGAAGGAATTAAGCCTGATAATGTCACGTTTGTTTCATTATTGGCTGCCTGTAGCCACGCTGGCTTAGTTGATCATGGTCGGAGTTTCTTCAATTCGATGCAAACTGTTTATGGTATTGTGCCCATTGCAAAGCACTATGCATGCATGGTAGATATGCTTGGAAGAGCTGGTCAGTTGGACGAAGCTTTTGAGTTCATACAAGGCATGCCAATTAAGCCTGACTCTGCTGTTTGGGGCGCACTGCTTGGCGCCTGTAGGATTCATGGGAATATTGAAATGGGTAAAGTGGCCTCACAAAACCTATTTGAACTTGATCCCAAGAATGTTGGATATTATGTTCTGATGTCAAATATGTATGCAAAGATTGGGAAATGGGATGGAGTTGATGCAGTAAGGTCTTTGGTCAGGCGCCAGAATTTGCAAAAGACCCCTGGATGGAGTTCAATGGAGGTGAAAGGGTCAGTGAGTGTATTTTACAGTGGCACACAGACAGAACCCCACCCTCAGCATGAAGAAATCCAGAGAGAGCTACAGGACCTTTTGGCCAAGATGAAAAGTGCAGGCTATGTTCCTGACTACAGTTTTGTCTTACAGGACGTAGAGGAGGATGAAAAGGAACAGATCTTGAATAATCATAGTGAGAGATTAGCTATTGCCTTTGGCATTATAAATACTCCTCCAAGAACTCCGCTCCATATATACAAGAATTTGCGGGTCTGTGGGGATTGTCACAATGCTACCAAATATATATCAAAAATAACTGAAAGAGAGATCATTGTCCGGGATGCAAACCGGTTCCACCACTTTAAAGATGGGCACTGCTCTTGTGGAGACTTTTGGTAACACTTACACATAACATATTATTTCCCCCGTACAACATTTTCTCTCCCTGAGTTCGTCTGGTCATCAAATGTGACTTGATGTGTTGATGAGGTTTAGGACTGAACTGAAGTATTTTGCTGATGCCAAAAGATAGAATGGTTTAATTCTTTGTCTTGCAATGCAGCTGCCATATATCCTTGATCTGGTAGTGAATAGCTTCGGTTGAAAATGTGTTGTATCTTTTCTTAACAGCTCCATTTACTCCATTTATTTCCCTCTTTTGCAACGGGTGTGATTGGACATGTACAGACGTTCAGTACTACACAATTTGGTTGCCGAGAACTGGGTAGTTATGCAAAAGGAAAAGGTTTTTCTGTCTGATGTATTGTAGATTGAGCGCGCCATTAGTTTGTCCTTTATCGGTCTGGAGCAAAATAATGAGACAGTGGCAGTGACAGTTTGTACACATGAAACTGTAACGAAAGAACAGACTTAAGCGTGAAGCTCACAGACTTCAGAGACAATTTGTTTCTTTCCGGAACAGCGACCGGATTTACCAAAGTGTGTTTCCAAGTCTTTTGTGTCTCTTTTTCCAGAGTAATGGTCTTCCAATTTTGGCAAGTAAATCCCATGACTAAGTTTGTTAAGGTATGCAGAAACTGTATAAGATACTTTAGCAGAAATGTACCGTATGCAGAAGTACATATTGAATTTTACAGGTGTTAGATGCTTCTATCCTCTAAAACCACCCAGGATGTTGTATTAAAATATGACAAAATGCCAAAAGAACAAGGCAGGCAGCAGGGCAAAAACTGCATACTAGCATCAGACTCTACAAATACTACTCATTTTCTCAGGTTCAACACCAGAAGATCCAAGATAAGAAAAAAAAGCCTAACGCTGTTAAGAAAAGATACAACACATTTTCAACCGAAGCTATTCACTACCAGATCAAGGATATATGGCAGCTGCATTGCAAGACAAAGAATTAAACCATTCTATCTTTTGGCATCAGCAAAATACTTCAGTTCAGTCCTAAACCTCATCAACACATCAAGTCACATTTGATGACCAGACGAACTCAGGGAGAGAAAATGTTGTACGGGGGAAATAATATGTTATGTGTAAGTGTTACCAAAAGTCTCCACAAGAGCAGTGCCCATCTTTAAAGTGGTGGAACCGGTTTGCATCCCGGACAATGATCTCTCTTTCAGTTATTTTTGATATATATTTGGTAGCATTGTGACAATCCCCACAGACCCGCAAATTCTTGTATATATGGAGCGGAGTTCTTGGAGGAGTATTTATAATGCCAAAGGCAATAGCTAATCTCTCACTATGATTATTCAAGATCTGTTCCTTTTCATCCTCCTCTACGTCCTGTAAGACAAAACTGTAGTCAGGAACATAGCCTGCACTTTTCATCTTGGCCAAAAGGTCCTGTAGCTCTCTCTGGATTTCTTCATGCTGAGGGTGGGGTTCTGTCTGTGTGCCACTGTAAAATACACTCACTGACCCTTTCACCTCCATTGAACTCCATCCAGGGGTCTTTTGCAAATTCTGGCGCCTGACCAAAGACCTTACTGCATCAACTCCATCCCATTTCCCAATCTTTGCATACATATTTGACATCAGAACATAATATCCAACATTCTTGGGATCAAGTTCAAATAGGTTTTGTGAGGCCACTTTACCCATTTCAATATTCCCATGAATCCTACAGGCGCCAAGCAGTGCGCCCCAAACAGCAGAGTCAGGCTTAATTGGCATGCCTTGTATGAACTCAAAAGCTTCGTCCAACTGACCAGCTCTTCCAAGCATATCTACCATGCATGCATAGTGCTTTGCAATGGGCACAATACCATAAACAGTTTGCATCGAATTGAAGAAACTCCGACCATGATCAACTAAGCCAGCGTGGCTACAGGCAGCCAATAATGAAACAAACGTGACATTATCAGGCTTAATTCCTTCATGTTGCATTTGTGAAAAGAGATTGAGTGCCTTTGCACCATGCCCATGAACCCCAAGACCAGCTATGATGGCATTCCAAGGACCTGTGCTCCTTCTAGGCATATGCTCAAACAAAAGCATTGCTTCTACCAGCTTCCCACATTTAGCATACAAGTCTATCAGACAAGTACTGACATACACATCAAGATTTAATCCAGTCTTAATCGACAGCGCATGCATTCGCATTCCCTGCTGCAATGCACCAAGGTTCGAGTATGCGGGCAAAACGCTGACAAACGTCCCTTGAATCGGCTTCAGACCCTCATGATCCTGCATATCATTGTATATCCTGATTGCCTCATTAGAAAGTCCATTCTGCATATACCCTGTAATCAATGTGTTCCAGGATACAACATCTCGATAAGGCAAGTTATCAAATACCCTCTGAGCAGCATCAATCTTCGACAGCTTAGCATACATATCAACCATAGCATTTCCGGCAATGATGTCACCCACATCCCAGCCCCGCCTCCTTACATAGCAATGCACTGACTTTGCACCGCGTTCATCTCCACACTGAGCAACAGCAGATGCCAGGCTAACGAGTGTTAGCACATCAGGGGAAACCCCACTTTCCATCATACCATGGAACAGCTCGACAGCAGCAGCAACCTTCCCACCTTGCTCATACGCTGAAATGATCGAATTCCACGTGACCAGATCCTGTAATGCCATTCCACCAAACACCCAATGAGCCTCCGCTAGCATCCCTAGCTTCCCGTACACATCAATCAAGGCATTGCACACAAATAGCTCGCCAGAGAGCCCGTGCTTCACCGCATACACGTGCATGACCAGAGCAAGGGCTCGATCCCCGAGCAGGACGCACATTGGCAGGACGCTCGAGAGCGTCACGGCATCCCCTGCGACCCCCTCGCCGACCATCCTCCCGAACAGCGCAACAGCGTCCGCGGCCCGGGAGTTGCGGCACAGCCCAGACAACATTGCGTTCCACGCGGGCACGTCCCGCTGGGGCATTTCGTCAAACACTCTGTACGCCTCCGCGACGCGGCCGAAACGCAGGTAGGCGTGGACAAGGGAGCCCGAGGCGAAGACGTTGGGGTGGAGGAGCCCCAGCCGGAGCGCGCAGGCATGGAGCTGCGCGGCAGAGGCCGGGCCCGGGGCGGCACGGACGAGCGGCGGGAGGGTGAAGGAGTCGGGGCGCAGCGGGTGGGCGCCTGCGAGGAGGCGGCGGAGGAGCGGGAACGCGAGGCGCGGGAGGGCGGCGCGGGAGAAGGCGGCGATGAGGGAGTTGGCGAGGAGGAGAGGTGGGACCTGGAGGTGCGGATCGAGGTGGCGGAGGTGGCCTGAGGTGATGAGGACGGCGTGAGCGCCGCGCGGGAGTGCGGACGATGGCATTGGTGGGTTCGGCACACTCGCCGCGGCGCGGGAGTGTGTTTTTTTGCGCAATTTTGATTTGGGTTTTGGTAGTCCTTTTGCTCAGCCGCTGGAAATATTTTGATTTGGGTTTTGGTAGTCTTTTTGCTCAGCCGCTGGAAATTTTGCGCAAATTTGATTTGGCTTACAGTCAGTGATTTCCAACTGCAAATTTACAATGATGGTGAACAGTGAATCCTGCGATCAAGGGGCAGTTCGGCTATATATAAACGTTTTAGGTCCATATATAATCAGTTCACAAGGCTATTTGCTAGCGTTGCTTGTCTTATTTTCGGCTTGTTTCGGCTTATTCTCCCTCACAGAACACTATTGAATCAGCCGAAATCAGCCGGCTTGTATACCAGCCGAACAAAGCCATTTTTTTCGTTTGGTTGGGCTAGACCGTAATACTAGATCATGACGACATCTGATATGGGCCAGTGCAAAGTTGTTACCGTTTCTTCTAAACGTTATTTAGAAGCCATTTGGGAGCGTTTCTTCATCTCCTTCTACGGTTACTTTACATGTGGCATCACCAAATGGGGTACAGTAAAATAGTTTCATGGACGAATCCCCTTTAGTTCACTGGGGCACAGTAGGGTTGTGAATCGTAGCCTCCGGTCGCCGGTGAAACGATATACGAGTCTCGGGTGCGCAAGATCTCTACTCTACCCTGTCCATGACTAGCCTCGGTCGATCCCGGCTCAAAAAGGAGAATGTGGCGTGTACGCTAAAGGTCCTGTGAACTAGTTAATCCGATTTGTTCTTATGCAACCTAGATAAGACATCTCAAGGCTCACACAACTATATGTCAGTGGCACCAAGTGTCTAACAATCACCACCAATTCATATGCATATTATACATCACAATTTCATCTACACATCTCCGCTATCCAGCATAATCAATACAGCTCAGGGGTATAGTTTAAAACACACCAGAAATACTAGAGAGCGCGGCCAAAATGCAAATCCTCAAGGACAATTGACAAGATAATGTCAGAAGATTGATGCTGCTCAGAGGGTATTTGATAACTTGCCTTATCGAGATGTTGTATCCTGGAACACATTGATTACAGGGTATATGCAGAATGGACTTTCTAATGAGGCAATCAGGATATACAATGATATGCAGGATCATGAGGGTCTGAAGCCGATTCAAGGGACGTTTGTCAGCGTTTTGCCCGCATACTCGAACCTTGGTGCATTGCAGCAGGGAATGCGAATGCATGCGCTGTCGATTAAGACTGGATTAAATCTTGATGTGTATGTCAGTACTTGTCTGATAGACTTGTATGCTAAATGTGGGAAGCTGGTAGAAGCAATGCTTTTGTTTGAGCATATGCCTAGAAGGAGCACAGGTCCTTGGAATGCCATCATAGCTGGTCTTGGGGTTCATGGGCATGGTGCAAAGGCACTCAATCTCTTTTCACAAATGCAACATGAAGGAATTAAGCCTGATAATGTCACGTTTGTTTCATTATTGGCTGCCTGTAGCCACGCTGGCTTAGTTGATCATGGTCGGAGTTTCTTCAATTCGATGCAAACTGTTTATGGTATTGTGCCCATTGCAAAGCACTATGCATGCATGGTAGATATGCTTGGAAGAGCTGGTCAGTTGGACGAAGCTTTTGAGTTCATACAAGGCATGCCAATTAAGCCTGACTCTGCTGTTTGGGGCGCACTGCTTGGCGCCTGTAGGATTCATGGGAATATTGAAATGGGTAAAGTGGCCTCACAAAACCTATTTGAACTTGATCCCAAGAATGTTGGATATTATGTTCTGATGTCAAATATGTATGCAAAGATTGGGAAATGGGATGGAGTTGATGCAGTAAGGTCTTTGGTCAGGCGCCAGAATTTGCAAAAGACCCCTGGATGGAGTTCAATGGAGGTGAAAGGGTCAGTGAGTGTATTTTACAGTGGCACACAGACAGAACCCCACCCTCAGCATGAAGAAATCCAGAGAGAGCTACAGGACCTTTTGGCCAAGATGAAAAGTGCAGGCTATGTTCCTGACTACAGTTTTGTCTTACAGGACGTAGAGGAGGATGAAAAGGAACAGATCTTGAATAATCATAGTGAGAGATTAGCTATTGCCTTTGGCATTATAAATACTCCTCCAAGAACTCCGCTCCATATATACAAGAATTTGCGGGTCTGTGGGGATTGTCACAATGCTACCAAATATATATCAAAAATAACTGAAAGAGAGATCATTGTCCGGGATGCAAACCGGTTCCACCACTTTAAAGATGGGCACTGCTCTTGTGGAGACTTTTGGTAACACTTACACATAACATATTATTTCCCCCGTACAACATTTTCTCTCCCTGAGTTCGTCTGGTCATCAAATGTGACTTGATGTGTTGATGAGGTTTAGGACTGAACTGAAGTATTTTGCTGATGCCAAAAGATAGAATGGTTTAATTCTTTGTCTTGCAATGCAGCTGCCATATATCCTTGATCTGGTAGTGAATAGCTTCGGTTGAAAATGTGTTGTATCTTTTCTTAACAGCGTTAGGCTTTTTTTTCTTATCTTGGATCTTCTGGTGTTGAACCTGAGAAAATGAGTAGTATTTGTAGAGTCTGATGCTAGTATGCAGTTTTTGCCCTGCTGCCTGCCTTGTTCTTTTGGCATTTTGTCATATTTTAATACAACATCCTGGGTGGTTTTAGAGGATAGAAGCATCTAACACCTGTAAAATTCAATATGTACTTCTGCATACGGTACATTTCTGCTAAAGTATCTTATACAGTTTCTGCATACCTTAACAAACTTAGTCATGGGATTTACTTGCCAAAATTGGAAGACCATTACTCTGGAAAAAGAGACACAAAAGACTTGGAAACACACTTTGGTAAATCCGGTCGCTGTTCCGGAAAGAAACAAATTGTCTCTGAAGTCTGTGAGCTTCACGCTTAAGTCTGTTCTTTCGTTACAGTTTCATGTGTACAAACTGTCACCTGCCACTGTCTCATTATTTTGCTCCAGACCGATAAAGGACAAACTAATGGCGCGCTCAATCTACAATACATCAGACAGAAAAATACATTGCTAGATCTAGTAGTAAAGCAATCCATTTTCAAAGCCTTACAGTTTGGTACCCCAGCATTTTCTTGGAATAGTCACAGCACTAGGGAACTCCTGGAGAGTACTATACTTGCAGACAGCTAATGAAACAAACTGTTGCTATCAGGGCAGTCTATTCTTAGACCCAGCAGCCATGTTGTATTGCAGAATAAACTGCTGTCGAAAAAATACAATACAAGCTACAAACATCTAACATGGTATTGATGTATCACAATTCCAACACTCATAGCTAAGATCCATAAAAGATGAAAGTGGCAGCTAGCTCAAGCAGCAGTGTACCATACTGTCATCAGTTCCTCAGTGCTACCCAGAAAGAAGCACCTCCATTTGGGTTTGTCTTCTGCCACCGCTAGAGCTCTCTATACCAGGTCACGTTACCAAACTGTGCATAATAAGGCAGCAAGGTGGGCCCCAGCAACAGTTCACCATTTGGATGTCCTGCAATAATTCATAGGAGTTTATGGCATTAATGCAAAAGCCAAAAGGTGCCTTCTTTAGTAAATGATTCCCCAACCATTCCATGTTGACCATGTGGCAAACCTTCACCCGTGTTACCTCATCCAAGTTTGACAGCTCCATTTACTCCATTTATTTCCCTCTTTTGCAACGGGTGTGATTGGACATGTACAGACGTTCAGTACTACACAATTTGGTTGCCGAGAACTGGGTAGTTATGCAAAAGGAAAAGGTTTTTCTGTCTGATGTATTGTAGATTGAGCGCGCCATTAGTTTGTCCTTTATCGGTCTGGAGCAAAATAATGAGACAGTGGCAGTGACAGTTTGTACACATGAAACTGTAACGAAAGAACAGACTTAAGCGTGAAGCTCACAGACTTCAGAGACAATTTGTTTCTTTCCGGAACAGCGACCGGATTTACCAAAGTGTGTTTCCAAGTCTTTTGTGTCTCTTTTTCCAGAGTAATGGTCTTCCAATTTTGGCAAGTAAATCCCATGACTAAGTTTGTTAAGGTATGCAGAAACTGTATAAGATACTTTAGCAGAAATGTACCGTATGCAGAAGTACATATTGAATTTTACAGGTGTTAGATGCTTCTATCCTCTAAAACCACCCAGGATGTTGTATTAAAATATGACAAAATGCCAAAAGAACAAGGCAGGCAGCAGGGCAAAAACTGCATACTAGCATCAGACTCTACAAATACTACTCATTTTCTCAGGTTCAACACCAGAAGATCCAAGATAAGAAAAAAAAGCCTAACGCTGTTAAGAAAAGATACAACACATTTTCAACCGAAGCTATTCACTACCAGATCAAGGATATATGGCAGCTGCATTGCAAGACAAAGAATTAAACCATTCTATCTTTTGGCATCAGCAAAATACTTCAGTTCAGTCCTAAACCTCATCAACACATCAAGTCACATTTGATGACCAGACGAACTCAGGGAGAGAAAATGTTGTACGGGGGAAATAATATGTTATGTGTAAGTGTTACCAAAAGTCTCCACAAGAGCAGTGCCCATCTTTAAAGTGGTGGAACCGGTTTGCATCCCGGACAATGATCTCTCTTTCAGTTATTTTTGATATATATTTGGTAGCATTGTGACAATCCCCACAGACCCGCAAATTCTTGTATATATGGAGCGGAGTTCTTGGAGGAGTATTTATAATGCCAAAGGCAATAGCTAATCTCTCACTATGATTATTCAAGATCTGTTCCTTTTCATCCTCCTCTACGTCCTGTAAGACAAAACTGTAGTCAGGAACATAGCCTGCACTTTTCATCTTGGCCAAAAGGTCCTGTAGCTCTCTCTGGATTTCTTCATGCTGAGGGTGGGGTTCTGTCTGTGTGCCACTGTAAAATACACTCACTGACCCTTTCACCTCCATTGAACTCCATCCAGGGGTCTTTTGCAAATTCTGGCGCCTGACCAAAGACCTTACTGCATCAACTCCATCCCATTTCCCAATCTTTGCATACATATTTGACATCAGAACATAATATCCAACATTCTTGGGATCAAGTTCAAATAGGTTTTGTGAGGCCACTTTACCCATTTCAATATTCCCATGAATCCTACAGGCGCCAAGCAGTGCGCCCCAAACAGCAGAGTCAGGCTTAATTGGCATGCCTTGTATGAACTCAAAAGCTTCGTCCAACTGACCAGCTCTTCCAAGCATATCTACCATGCATGCATAGTGCTTTGCAATGGGCACAATACCATAAACAGTTTGCATCGAATTGAAGAAACTCCGACCATGATCAACTAAGCCAGCGTGGCTACAGGCAGCCAATAATGAAACAAACGTGACATTATCAGGCTTAATTCCTTCATGTTGCATTTGTGAAAAGAGATTGAGTGCCTTTGCACCATGCCCATGAACCCCAAGACCAGCTATGATGGCATTCCAAGGACCTGTGCTCCTTCTAGGCATATGCTCAAACAAAAGCATTGCTTCTACCAGCTTCCCACATTTAGCATACAAGTCTATCAGACAAGTACTGACATACACATCAAGATTTAATCCAGTCTTAATCGACAGCGCATGCATTCGCATTCCCTGCTGCAATGCACCAAGGTTCGAGTATGCGGGCAAAACGCTGACAAACGTCCCTTGAATCGGCTTCAGACCCTCATGATCCTGCATATCATTGTATATCCTGATTGCCTCATTAGAAAGTCCATTCTGCATATACCCTGTAATCAATGTGTTCCAGGATACAACATCTCGATAAGGCAAGTTATCAAATACCCTCTGAGCAGCATCAATCTTCTGACATTATCTTGTCAATTGTCCTTGAGGATTTGCATTTTGGCCGCGCTCTCTAGTATTTCTGGTGTGTTTTAAACTATACCCCTGAGCTGTATTGATTATGCTGGATAGCGGAGATGTGTAGATGAAATTGTGATGTATAATATGCATATGAATTGGTGGTGATTGTTAGACACTTGGTGCCACTGACATATAGTTGTGTGAGCCTTGAGATGTCTTATCTAGGTTGCATAAGAACAAATCGGATTAACTAGTTCACAGGACCTTTAGCGTACACGCCACATTCTCCTTTTTGAGCCGGGATCGACCGAGGCTAGTCATGGACAGGGTAGAGTAGAGATCTTGCGCACCCGAGACTCGTATATCGTTTCACCGGCGACCGGAGGCTACGATTCACAACCCTACTGTGCCCCAGTGAACTAAAGGGGATTCGTCCATGAAACTATTTTACTGTACCCCATTTGGTGATGCCACATGTAAAGTAACCGTAGAAGGAGATGAAGAAACGCTCCCAAATGGCTTCTAAATAACGTTTAGAAGAAACGGTAACAACTTTGCACTGGCCCATATCAGATGTCGTCATGATCTAGTATTACGGTCTAGCCCAACCAAACGAAAAAAATGGCTTTGTTCGGCTGGTATACAAGCCGGCTGATTTCGGCTGATTCAATAGTGTTCTGTGAGGGAGAATAAGCCGAAACAAGCCGAAAATAAGACAAGCAACGCTAGCAAATAGCCTTGTGAACTGATTATATATGGACCTAAAACGTTTATATATAGCCGAACTGCCCCTTGATCGCAGGATTCACTGTTCACCATCATTGTAAATTTGCAGTTGGAAATCACTGACTGTAAGCCAAATCAAATTTGCGCAAAATTTCCAGCGGCTGAGCAAAAAGACTACCAAAACCCAAATCAAAATATTTCCAGCGGCTGAGCAAAAGGACTACCAAAACCCAAATCAAAATTGCGCAAAAAAACACACTCCCGCGCCGCGGCGAGTGTGCCGAACCCACCAATGCCATCGTCCGCACTCCCGCGCGGCGCTCACGCCGTCCTCATCACCTCAGGCCACCTCCGCCACCTCGATCCGCACCTCCAGGTCCCACCTCTCCTCCTCGCCAACTCCCTCATCGCCGCCTTCTCCCGCGCCGCCCTCCCGCGCCTCGCGTTCCCGCTCCTCCGCCGCCTCCTCGCAGGCGCCCACCCGCTGCGCCCCGACTCCTTCACCCTCCCGCCGCTCGTCCGTGCCGCCCCGGGCCCGGCCTCTGCCGCGCAGCTCCATGCCTGCGCGCTCCGGCTGGGGCTCCTCCACCCCAACGTCTTCGCCTCGGGCTCCCTTGTCCACGCCTACCTGCGTTTCGGCCGCGTCGCGGAGGCGTACAGAGTGTTTGACGAAATGCCCCAGCGGGACGTGCCCGCGTGGAACGCAATGTTGTCTGGGCTGTGCCGCAACTCCCGGGCCGCGGACGCTGTTGCGCTGTTCGGGAGGATGGTCGGCGAGGGGGTCGCAGGGGATGCCGTGACGCTCTCGAGCGTCCTGCCAATGTGCGTCCTGCTCGGGGATCGAGCCCTTGCTCTGGTCATGCACGTGTATGCGGTGAAGCACGGGCTCTCTGGCGAGCTATTTGTGTGCAATGCCTTGATTGATGTGTACGGGAAGCTAGGGATGCTAGCGGAGGCTCATTGGGTGTTTGGTGGAATGGCATTACAGGATCTGGTCACGTGGAATTCGATG
>JAHUYU010001473.1:0-22206 GCA_030439765.1 Tripidium arundinaceum | reverse complement strand
GTACATAAACGAGGACACAATTGCATACAAGAAGAAGAACAACCAAAGAAGAAGGAACAAGATCAGGCAGCCACAACAAGAATCAGTCAAGATGATAAATTCAATCAGATCAGAATACGACCATCTCCTCGTCTCACCATTCCTCACCAAGAAGGATGATCCAGGAGTACCGACGATCGAGTGTACTATTGCACAAAATATCTTCCACAAGACCTTTTGCAACATTGGATCGAGCGTCAACATAATGTCTAAGGTAACTTATGACCATTTGTTCAATGAACCTTTGTACCCCACATATATACAGTTGTAGATGGCGGACTAGACATTTTGATTTTTGGAGGGAATAGCAAAAGACGTCATGGTCAAGATTCAAGATCACTATGTTCCCACCGACTTCATGGTCCTGGATATGGGAGAGGAGGACGACACACCTATCATCCTTGGAAGACCGTTCCTCAACACCACTAGTGCAATCACTTACATCAAATAAGGGGAAATCCACTTCCAGTTTCCAACAGAAAAGGTACGCTGTTATTTCAATAGCTATACAACTTATGAGCAGTCGAAGAAGAACCGCTCCAGGAGGAGATGCCGATCAAACCAAAACCAAAAGAATCATCATCCCAAGAATGAAGAAGAAGAAGCTGTGAAGGATGAGTCCTCTACACCGAAGTCAAGTCCTCAGACCAAGCAAGTCTGGAAGGAAAAGGTAACACCATCATCAAGCTCGTCATCACAAGAGGTCCAACCATCAGGAGTTCCATCCCCAGGACCGACTGATGCACCCTGGGAGGAATAAAGAACACAGCAAGAAGTCCGGTTCGGTGGACTTAAATTACCGAACCCTCACCGGGAGGTAAATTCGGTAGTTATCCATATTTATTTTTAGTATTACATATTTATATTCCTTGCACTGCGTAATCACTTCTTTAAGCATATTTCTCTTGCTACTTTTTGCATTAGAAAAGAAAGTAAAAATATTGCTTTTTGTTGCATTAGCATTAAAAAAATCCTAAGCCCCATATGAATAATTTTATGGCATAAAACCCATGAGGATATTCATTGTGGTGGCATAAAAATAAAAATAAAAATGCATTCATCTTGTTACATTTTCTCTACATCATAAAAGAAAAATTCAAAAAAAATATTGAGAATGAGATCCTGCTGAATTTTGCTTAGAAAAGAAATCATCAATCAATAAAAGCTCTAGGCAATTGAGGCTTAAGTGGCCAACCACTAACGCTTAATCTGTTTCACAAGTTTTGTTGTCTATTTGAGTTTCACAGGATTTGATCGGCATCTCCTCCTGGAGCGGTTCTTCTTCGACTGCTCATAAGTTGTATAGCTATTGAAATAACAGCGTACCTTTTCTGTTGGAAACTGGAAGTGGATTTCCCCTTATTTGATGTAAGTGATTGCACTAGTGGTGTTGAGGAACGGTCTTCCAAGGATGATAGGTGTGTCGTCCTCCTCTCCCATATCCAGGACCATGAAGTCGGTGGGAACATAGTGATCTTGAATCATGACCATGACGTCTTTTGCTATTCCCTCCAAAAATCAAAATGTCTAGTCCGCCATCTACAACTGTATATATGTGGGGTACAAAGGTTCATTGAACAAATGGTCATAAGTTACCTTAGACATTATGTTGACGCTCGATCCAATGTTGCAAAAGGTCTTGTGGAAGATATTTTGTGCAATAGTACACTCGATCGTCGGTACTCCTGGATCATCCTTCTTGGTGAGGAATGGTGAGACGAGGAGATGGTCGTATTCTGATCTGATTGAATTTATCATCTTGACTGATTCTTGTTGTGGCTGCCTGATCTTGTTCCTTCTTCTTTGGTTGTTCTTCTTCTTGTATGCAATTGTGTCCTCGTTTATGTACGCCTTTTGTGGATGAGTAGGAGATCGCAGTGTTTGATTCTTGAAAATGAACTTCTCCTTTCTATCCTTGATTGTGAAACAAATCTTGGCATTGTCTGTGTAGATGATGGCTTTGGTGGTGCTCAGGAATGGTCGGTCCAACATAATGGGTGCCCTCTCATCTCCTCCTGTTTCCACCACTAAAAAGTCTGCAGGTACATATGAGTTTCTAACTCACACACAGATATCTTCAAGAATTCCCTCGAGGTAGCAGAGTGACTGATCTGCAAGCTGCAAACGCATGGTTGTATACAACAAACATTCTCCATGAATTTTCTCATAAATTACCTTTGGCATAATGTTGACACTTGCTCCAAAGTCACAGACATCTTCTTTGAACTCATAAGGTCCAAGAGCTATGGGGATGACAGGTCGTCCTAGGTCTCCCTTCTTGATAGGCATGGAGCCATTTCTCCATCCTCCTGATGAAGACTGTCAATAGTAGCATCCTACATTATGGATATCGACAAGATTTGCAGTTTCGGGTTCTTCCAGCTGCCCTAGAATCTTACCTTTGTCGGTTGAAGGAACAGCAGCTGCCAGCTGAGCTATTTGTGATTCTATCATTTTATTGAAGCTGTGCTGGTTCTTAATGGCAGAAGAAAAGCTATCCATTCTATTTTTTATATTTTCAAGCATTTTATCAATGGAAGCTAACTTTCTAGATAATCCCTCCATTACTTTTCCTTGACCAAGGACTAAATCTCTCAAGGGTGGTTGATTAAAATTATTAAAGTTATTACCTTGATAATTACCTTGGTAGTTCAGCCTTGATTGCTGATTCCATCCTTGATTCTGTTGAGGACGATAATTATTGTTGTTGTTGATGTAGTGAATGCCCAGTGTTTCCACACTCTTCACATGTCATGCAGGAATCATGAATGTGCATGACTTCTTGCTTCTCATTGGCTCGTCCATTGAGCCTCTTCATTAGTAGGTCCATCTTGGTAGACAACATGTCTACCTCCTTGAGTTGGTGCATACCTCCACCTCTCTTGCAGGTCTGTTGACGTTCTTCATTCCAACCTTGGTTGGAGGCCATCTTCTCCACTAGAGATGTTGCTTGTAGAATTGTAAGTGACAGAAAAGCACCTCTAGCAGCAGCATCCATGTTCTCACGGGTGCTATTGTGAGCCCGTGGTAGAAAGTCTGCATGAGTAGCCAATTCTCCATCCCATGATGAGGACAGCCTAATATGTAGTCTTGAAAATGTTCCCATGCCTCAGAGACAGATTCATCGTGTTGCTGCTGAAAACTTGTAATTTTCCCACGCAGAGCATTTGTTTTGCCCATGGGAAAGAACTTTGCTAGGATGGCAGTGGAGCAGATCTCCCAGGTAGTGTTTCTATCTTTGTTGGCGTAGAACCATTGCTTCGCCTTCCCAAGAGTGAGAATGGGAAGAGGCGAAGTAGGATGGCGTCTCTAGTAACTCCTTTGATGGTGAAAGTACTACAGATCACCAAGAAGTGTTGGAGATGAGCACTAGCATCTTCATGTGCCTTTCCACAGAACTAGCTAGATTGCACCATGTTGATGAGAGCTGGCTTAAGCTCAAAACCATTGTCTCCAATGTTCACCGCCGGTCCAGTACGGATGTTAGTCATAGTTGGAGCAGAGAATTCACGGAGGGTTCTGTCAGCCATAGCTTCAAAATCTAGTGTTAAGCTTCGCCTGATCTGGATGTCTTCTGACATTGAAGCTAGAACTTTCTTGAGTTTGGCTTTTGTTCGTCTGATTAGTTCTTCTGGATCGTCAATGAAATTTGTCAGAAGATCAAAATCGGTCATACATTACCCTGCATAAGATATAAAGTAGACAGAACAAGGGTAAGCCTGTTTGAGTAGAGATAAATGGTTTCCTCGATCACATCAGTGAGTAAAAGTGTATCAATATTCCTTTTGAATGCCTAACTTCCTCCCCCGGCAACGGCGCCAGAAATGCATGTTGACATTTTTTAACATCTCTTAAAGCTAGGTTGTCATCCCCAGCATGATGCCAAAAATGTTTGTTGGTAATTATAAGGCACTTATGAGAATGATGCAACTATGAATATAAGGATCTGTAAGCGCACAGATAATTTACCATTGTAGTATTTCACCCGGGAGTAATTCCAGGTATCGTTATTTATATTTTTACCACTGGGAAGTAGGGCAGCAGGAATATGATTACAACTTATACTTATGATGGAGCGATAAACCATATCCAATCTTTCTACTCTCAACAGGGGTAAGTCACGAGATAAATAAATGATAATGATCACTCAGAGTACTCCCTTCTATAGCATTAGCATTGAATAGGTAGAACTAAGAAGAATATTCCTATGTCATTCTTAATTACAAATCAAAGCATACAATGATTAGTGCAATTATATTTAGTAGTCATAGCTAATGATTAACTTCATATCTACACATAAAGGATATTACTAAGGAAGATCAAGAACAGAGCATGTCTTCCTTCGCAACTAGATCCTACTTGTCCTACATTCAGGGAGTGGACTACAAACAACTCAACGGGAGTGTCACATTCGCGATCTACCACATGGCCCGGAATGTAGGGTGCATCCGCAGGTAAACAATGTATAAGCACCATGCTTACACAATGTCCACCACTCACCCCGTGTGCATCAAGGCGAGCGCTATACGAACTTATGTTTGAATATAAAGATAAACTAGCTATACTAAACATATAATCAAAGTAGACGATGAAAATGATAACTAAGAACATAAATATTATATAGAACAATGTCGAATCTATTGTAGAAAACATATGAATAATGAAAGATACAAGAGAGAGGATACAGAAGGCTTTACCAAGCCGTGCTCTTGACATGATCAGGAATCCAAGCGAAGCTTGCCTCCTTCTAGATCTATCCTAACTAGCTATTCCCTAGAATATGCTGGAGCTCTGAGGATGATTAGGGTTTTTGTCTTCTCAATTGACTTGACCCTTCTTATCTCTTGACATCAGGGGGGTAGGGGCTGGCTTATATATGCCGGAGCATCAATTCTGGACCCTCAGATCAAACCGACCTTAATCAATGGCTTAGATGCAAACCCTAATGCGGTGGAGGAACCGACGTTGATGCAGAGGCTAACATTGTGGGCCCATAGGCCGGCCGGCCTAGTGAGGAGGGCCGACCGGCCCCACCTGGCGGCCTCTCGAGGTCTGCCTCGGGGGGGTGGCTCTTTGGCGTCCTCTGAAACCTTCTAGAGTTGGTGCTCGTGCGGAATATACAAATTAATCTAACAAGTGGGTCCTCTCTTGACTGTTTGCCGGATAAACCCTGCAGAAACACAAATTCACCAAAACTATGGAATTCTGTTAGTTTAAGCCCCCTAATCTATGTTGGCCATTGCTTTTATGCCCTTTATTCAGTTTCTTTGACGATTTATAATGGTTGTTAACTACCGTCAACATACCTATAGAGCAAAAAATAAACATAAAAACATGAAGTTCATTCATTTATTGGAATTTCCTAGATACAGACTAAGGGCCAAGGAAGACTTTGTTCACGACGTCCTCGGCGTGGGTTCCATCAGCCATAGCCTCTGCAGCCTCTGCGAAGTTCTTGATCAGCCATTCATGGTCTTCTAGAGCATCGGTCGCTAGAAAGCCCGGCTCTAGGTTACGAAGTTCATGCCTGGAGTGGACTTGGGCTGCAGCTAGAGCAACTGCAGCGCCATGGCGAATGCCATGAAGGGCAATCTCCTTGGCATAGGCCGGAATGTCTCGCAGGCGGTCTTCGAGCAGGGGTGCCTCTAGTGTTAATTGCTGCAAAAGCTTCGTTCGCCGCCAGCTATAGGGCCTCCAACTGCGCCACCAGATTCGACAAGTAGAAAGAAGAGGATTATCAGAAAGGGGTTGTTGGAGTAAAAATCACAAGAAAAAATCAAGAGTTTCTCGAGGAAGATCTTACTAGCAATCCTAGTGTCGGATTCAACCAGCCTCGCTCAGGCGGCGGTGGTTTCCCCCTTCCGCGGCGGCCAGAGCGGTTTGAGAGACATTGAGGCAGAACTCAATCCGCCCAATCTCACGGGTCATGTCGGAGTACAGATCCCGAGCCTCATTCCTCTCACGAAGAAAATGTCGAGCGTCGTCTCCATTGTAGGAGTCAGAGGAGTCGGAAGAGGACCGTGCCGGTGCTGCCGAGCGAGCATCACGTGCGGTGCTAGAAGGTTCACCGGCCCCGCCCGAAAGACACAAGGTACCGGCGTGGGGAGATGACCCTGCATATTCAACGAGTTAGCAGATTAATCATGGAATGGTGAAAGACTACCTTTTTCTTACCCCTGACGTGAAGACACTGGTGCATCAGAATGTTTTCCTCTGGAATCTCTTCGGCTGGGCGCTTACCTTGATCCATTCTTTTGCTGGAGGGTGGTTTAGATCTAAAAAGGAGAAGATTGTACGGAAAGGGAAGCGTATGCGACGGCAAAAGCAGATGTTTTCTTTTACTTTGACCTTGAGTTTTATTTATAGCCATGGAACGGTGGTAGGTATCTCGAGGCATGTGAAAGTAATTTCAATTAATGGAAGGTGAAATGCCGCACCAGAGATCGAGAAAGCCACGCGTGAGAAAATGGAACACAGCAGGCTGAAACATTTATAAGATTGACTAAATCCAGAGTAATTTTGGAGTCGTTTAGAACAAATCGGCTAATAAGTTATGATGGCATCACTGGGCTGAGTTTGGATTCTGTCAATTGGAGCTTGTACAGTTGGATTGAAGAGAGACCATTATTACAGGGCCGATGAGTACAATAGTTTTCTCTGCAAAGAAAATTACATCGGCTAATAAATGGGCATAAAGTCGGTAGTTCCGATAACAAACAGCATCCCCTTGAAGAGCACGTCGGCCTCTCCAGTACAATCCTAGTTTCTGGGCTCAGATGGGGGATAAAGGGGAACGTATCCACAAATCCAAAATCTTTACAAACATGGGAGCAGCCCTATACCGGAGATGAGAAGACTCAAGTGGCGTCACAAGACTTCTTCTAGTTATGGTGGTTGGTTCCCTTGTCTGACAAGAAGATAAGATGAGGAATACATTTACCCTAATCGCAAGAATTCTTCTAGTTACAGAAGCAATTCATGCCAAGGCACTGGACCATGGAGGTTCCAACATTTTCAGGACTACACGAGGATATAGAGATGAAAGAAGCATGATAAAAACTTGAGTCCTTCTCATAGGGCTGATGGGGTATTTATATCCATCGAAAGAGTGAGAAGTCCAGTGGCACTCGTGAATTTACAGTATGCCCGTGAGTTTTTGAAAGTAAGATGGAGACAAAAGACACAATGTACTTGTGAGTTTACAAAAAGCTCGTGAGCATTGGAGGATAAGGATCAAAGAAAACGCCAAGTGCCCGTGAGTCTATAGTAAGCTTATGAAAATTAAAGGATAAGAGTGGTGACTCAAAAAGATGGCCTTACAGCAACCATGACAGGAGAAAATTTTCAAACTTTAACACTGGCAATGACAGCAATCAAGAGTTCATCCAAGTGTTAAAGTTATTACAACCACAGGCTTGAAAGGATTTGAATTACAGATTTAGAGTTTCTCGAACTATTTTCAAGGCATTCAGATGGATTACATCGGCTTCTGCAATTAGCCGATTCTCTTCTTCTGCCGATCCAGGGATGGCCTTGAGCTTGTTACGGATGATCTTGGCCTCTTTATATTTGGCCAGCATCTTCTTCTTCTTCTCACAGATTGCCTTTGGGAGTTGAGTCAGATTGGATTCCTTGAGATGGATGGCAGTACTAACATCTTCTAGCTCTTTTTGCAATTGGGCCCGCCTAGATTTGAGCTTATCAAGCTCTTGTTCGATCTTTGAAGGAGCCTTAGAGAGATTGTTAATCACTTACTTCAGATCTTCAATCTCCTGCTTACTTGCTTCATCTAAGCTTCTTTGAGTTCCACGATCGGCTAGTCGCTTCTTAGCCCAAATAACTTTGGATTCTTGGCCCTCAATATATGACACTAGAGATAGAACATCAAAAAGTTTCAGACTTAGCTCACTTTTGATAGATCCGAAGATGCTGCAGATTGGTTCTGCATCCTGGACAAGATCGGCTATGTCCTGCTCAAGATAAGGCAATATCTCTCACAGCGATTCTTGACTGCATCGGTTAAGATGGTTTCCTCTTGACGAGACGGAATAGCCGATGAACTGACTTCACCTTCTTCTATGTAATCTTCAATATTGAATGAAAATGTACTCAGAGGAGGAGAATCCTGTGCCTGCAAAATTGGGAATTGATGTTAGAGATTAGTTGATGCAGATGCATATGAGATTACAAAAAATATTAAGTACCTTTTCAGATCAAGATTCTCGATGAGGTAAAGGAACAGTCGATGATGTGACTACATCATCATCAGATATTTGAATCAACTCAGGTGCTCCGAGATTTGGGTCTGTGGTCAAAGTTGAATAAATGCAGTTAGACATTGAGGTACTGAGTAAAGGAAATCAAGTCTATGTCAGAGTTCATACCTTCGGCTGTTTGGTGGGTGCCCTGCTCATTAAATTTCTTCATTAGTTGTTTCCCTATGGGCCAATTCAGAGGGATTAACAGGACTAGTGCCCATATTCCCAGTATCATCATCTTCATCCTGGTTAGAGATAGGCTAAATAATAAAAGATGAGCCGATCTAAGTAAATTATCCTTCAAGTTAAAATATGAAAAGGGCAATCAAATACCTAAGTAGCTGATGAATTTGTAGGTTCATGTCCCTGTCCAGAAGTCTCTCCAGTCAGAATCTACAAAGGATTAATTAGAGAGTGATTGACATCTAAACAAACGATTAAATAAGGTTATATTTTGAAGTTACCTCAGTAGCATCAGCCGATGGAGTATGTGGAATTCATTCTTCGGCTTCCTCATCAATTCTTGGTAGAGGATTGACCTAAAGAAAGATTAATTAGTCAAAGATATCAAAGATTATTAATGAACAACAAGATGCTTACCCTGGTAGCAGCTGCAGGTGGAGTCTCCGGATTTTGCTCTTCGGCTGTCCCTTCATATGTTGGCCCTGTGGTAGGATTAGCCGATGATGTTCTAGCTCTTAGTGTCTCAAGGGCCTGAGACAATAGATTTGCAGTCAATGTCGTTGGCCGGCCTTTAGTAGTTGGTGGCTACAGAAATAATCAAAATTAATAAGTATAACAGATGGTTTGTAAAGCATGATTGCCAGTTACCTGGGTAGCCAATGATGATGTAGCTGATGAACCCTTGCGAGTCCTTTTAGCAACAGTCCTTGACGCCTGGCCTCTAGTGGTTTTGCGCTTTGAAGATTGTGCTGTTGAAATCACAACAGGAGCTGCCAGTGTCTTCATTACGGTCTTCAAGGAAGGAGCATTGCATCCTATCCGTGGATTTGGGCACCAGATAAGGTAGTTTATCGGCTGATTACTCCTGCTAGTGGCTGGTGGAGTGGATTCAAGGTCCTGCAAACAAGTATAAAGGTGAATACATAGAATAAAGCTATGGATCGGCTATTTTGATGAAGAAAGGATTTTACCTTAGTCTCAAATTTGAAGTCAGGATCCAGCTTCGAGCAATAAGATTTAGCCGATTTACAAAATAGATGATAAGCCCATTCTTGCCACCAGTCATCAAACAAGATTGAAGAGAAGGCACCATACCTCCATTCTATTAAAGCAATTAAAGGAAGAGCTAGTTCTATTTGGAGGATTCTTAAAAATTCCAACCCATTAGTTATGGCTTCTCTTGGCTTTAGCTTGTCAGCAAAGAAGGGCCGAGGTGGTAATTGTCCAAAGCCAAGTTGGCTTGCTGCAACTGATGGATTGTAGAATTCATAAGTTGCTGGAGATTTGCCTCGGCCATGTCTAAAGTCAACCGGTAGCAACCCTGGTTTAATTAAGCATTGAAAGATCGCTGAAGATGATTCGTCTGTACAAGCTGAATCAAATCAAAATTTGTAGGGGAGTGCAAATTCATTGTCTTCAGGATAAGCAAACCAGATTACAACTTCATCAGAAAACCCATTGTAAAAATCCTTGAAAAGGTGGGTGATATCAAGGGAAATTGAGATAGCCGATGCTGCTTCGCCAAAAGTTGAGCATCGACGGGTCTTTCCTTGCTGGGTCCTATCTTGCTCTTCTGAATAATCGGAGGAAGGAAAACTCAGGCCTCTAAGATCTCTGAGTACAATCTTGTGCATATACAAATGAAGCCACAGTTGCAACAACCACCAAGGACCACTAATTGTGCCAATTGGTTTGTTCTCTAACAAGTTTGCTGATACCTGATGCATCAAGGAGTAGAATGACCCTAGCAGGTACTTTCCAAGGGGGATGTCATCACCGGCCACTAAACGTTCTGCTAGGAATTGGTGGTTGGTTGTTGGTCCACAAGATGATCCACGGAAAATAAACTTCTCTAACCACATGTTCAGAAAAGCAGCATGCTCCCTATCATCGATAGAACCAGACTTAATATGTTTTGAAATATATCCAGCCCATCCTCTACAGTCTCTCATGTTATGAAGCCTGTGAGACCCTTCGTTGAGAAGGTCATAGGGTTTAAGGGAGCCTGTCAGTCTAAGTCCCATCAACATAAAGACATCGGCTAATGTAACTGTCATTGGTCCATAGCCAAAAATAAAGGCATTGATAGCATCTGACCAGAAGAAGGAAGCAGAGATCAACAGGGGTTCATTCTTCTTCATTTTAGACAAAGAAAGGGTAATGCATTGGTCTAAATCCATGGAAATCCAATGACATTGCTTCTTATCTGCCACTCGACAAAACCAGTCTCTCCACCCTTTAACTAGTTGTGGCCAGGTCCTAAAAGTTCCTTCCCAATCTTTTAAGTCCATTTGGGATTGCTTGAAGGGGAGTCTATTGGTTTCCAAATTGATGAAATCAGTGGGGTCAGGATTACCCATAGGTCCCAAATACTATGTGTGCTCAATATCGGCTAATGGAATCAAGATTTCATCCCTATATTCCTAAAGGACAAAGAAGAAGGAGCAAATCTAAGACTGCGAAAGTCAATGGAAAGTAAGATACAGTAAAGAAAGGGGAAATTTTGAGTACTTACCTCCAGGACATGGTCGACGGTCGCCATTGGGAAGCCCTAGAAATAGATCTAGATCTGGCAGAGGAGTCCGGCTGTGGTCTTCCACAGGAGTGCGGCAGTCTATAGCAATTTGGACGGAAGCGGCAGGAGCCGTGATGTGTTGAAACCCTCAACTTACTAGGGTTTGAGCCTAGGTGGCGGCTGTAGTGGCTAGCAAGTTTCGAGGAAGAAAGGTGGAGGCAAAGCGGCCAAGTAAAGAAGAAGAGGACATTTTGGAGATTTTATATAGTGTTTGGCCTGGAAGATGGAAGCAACGCGCAAGATTTGGAATGGACGGTTGCAAACACGGCTAGCAGATTAGCTACAAGTGAAAATTTTGGAATAAAATTATTTTATCCCAAAATTGGAGGCATGTGTTTACACCAGATTTTGGAATGGTACGCGGGAACCCGAAGTTTCAGGATCCACCGTGAAAGCCATGACATTTGAGGAATCGGTTCACTCGGATCAGTATCAGAATCGGCTAATAGGTCATGATGTCAGCATCTATTCAGATATGGACATTGCCGACAAAGAAAGTAAGAACGGTTGAAGCTAAAAACGTGTTGGACTCTAGATATAAGGAAAAATAAAGTCCAATGTATCTTAAATTAGGATGTTTTCTTTTATTCCAAGTTTTGTAATGGTCAAATTCGACTAGGACTCGTGTTTAGGCCTTGGGTATAAATATTACACCCCAATCATTGTAAAAAGTATCGACACACAATCAATACAATCTTTCTGGCTTTTGCCATTGCATTAGGAGTAGGAGTACTGTAGATCTCAATGAGTTCTTCAACAAGCAGGGCTGCATCGGTTAGGTCCGACCTCCGATTTGTTTGTGAGTACCGTCATGACTTGTATCTTTATTCATACGGCTGTATCATCTTAATCCCCACTACGAGTTTTGATATAAGTTAGTTATCGATTTGATTTATATTAAGTAAAGTTGTATCTTTATGACCTCACTGCTTAGTTTAGATCAAATCACAAATTATCGAATCTATTAAAGATTAGTAAGGCTTCCTTATTGTTTTTTGATAGATTCACCGGTTATCGATCTTGCTATAATTGATATTTTAATTAATTATAGCAATATCACCAATTTACTTGATCAAGATTAAAATAGATCAGCATCATATCATACTAAAATTATCATCTTTGGATTATGTCACGCTTGAACTCTGTTTTTTATGATGATTCCTACTAGATTGGCTGTTCTATCTTGGTCCTGATCAAACATGGTATGCTTTCAAAGCCATGTTTGATCTTAAGTGACTTTATTAACTAGTAAAGTATGGTTTATCGTTATTACCATAGCTGTATCTTTTCGATCCTCAGTGGTAGTACTTTGGATTAGGGTTTATTAATTGATGAATCTTTTTACAGTTAGATATGATACTATGATCGCTTACCATGTCTGCATCGGCTATTTAGCCGATTGCTTGCGCCTTCACATTTATAGTGTGCTTTTCCATGATTCTATTGAAATATAAATAGATCTATCGACTTTTTAGCTTTAATTTGTTGTCTTTATCATAGTTGTATCGTCTCTATCCTCACTGATAATGATAATAGATTGAAGTTGATTCATTTATAGATATGTTTGTATTAAGTAGCTGATTGCTCGCATACTATACCTTTGATTTATCTGTATCGGCTATTCTGCTCACATTGTTCAATATATATTGATAGCTGATAGAATCTAAAATCGGTTATTTAGCCGAATGCTTGTATCCATGCTCTATCTGTTATTGATGTTATCGGCTGTTTTTGTTACTTACATCTGATAAATAGCCGATGATGCACGTTTTCATTGTATAATAATATTCTTATGTAGGATATAAACTTTTTAGTCGATAGCGTTTATTCACTAGCCTATGGCCGCATATTTTAGAACTGTCTGGAGCAACACCGACATGTTCCACCTTAAATTACTAATTATCTATTCTTTCTCGTCAATTACAGGGTCAAATTTACTGGCACGCTGACGATCTCATAATCGTTTCGTCCTGCGTTTGAAGCCAAGCAGATTTGCAGATCTCCAGGCTTTTAAGTGTGTTGCTCGTATTTACATTTTTGTGTCAACACACTATTTGTTCAAACCCTTACTGTTTTACTTCAAACAATAGCTATTAGTACATTTTTACATGGAAGTAATCGTCATGTTAGAGTGCGCAGCGGATCTGGCCCAGCTCACTATACCCACAAACCAGCGCCCCTCGGGCCCAGGTCCACCGAAGCCCATAACATACCAAGGCATTAGGCCTAACTCAACCCAAAATACTAGCACTGAGGATCGAAAAGATACAGCTATGGTAATAACGATAAACCATACTTTACTAGTTAATAAAGTCACTTAAGATCAAACATGGCTTTGAAAGCATACCATGTTTGATCAGGACCAAGATAGAACAGCCAATCTAGTAGGAATCATCATAAAAAACAGAGTTCAAGCGTGACATAATCCAAAGATGATAATTTTAGTATGATATGATGCTGATCTATTTTAATCTTGATCAAGTAAATTGGTGATATTGCTATAATTAATTAAAATATCAATTATAGCAAGATCGATAACCGGTGAATCTATCAAAAAACAATAAGGAAGCCTTACTAATCTTTAATAGATTCGATAATTTGTGATTTGATCTAAACTAAGCAGTGAGGTCATAAAGATACAACTTTACTTAATATAAATCAAATCGATAACTAACTTATATCAAAACTCGTAGTGGGGATTAAGATGATACAGCCGTATGAATAAAGATACAAGTCATGACGGTACTCACAAACAAATCGGAGGTCGGACCTAACCGATGCAGCCCTGCTTGTTGAAGAACTCATTGAGATCTACAGTACTCCTACTCCTAATGCAATGGCAAAAGCCAGAAAGATTGTATTGATTGTGTGTCGATACTTTTTACAATGATTGGGGTGTAATATTTATACCCAAGGCCTAAACACGAGTCCTAGTCGAATTTGACCATTACAAAACTTGGAATAAAAGAAAACATCCTAATTTAAGATACATTGGACTTTATTTTTCCTTATATCTAGAGTCCAACACGTTTTTAGCTTCAACCGTTCTTACTTTCTTTGTCGGCAATGTCCATATCTGAATAGATGCTGACATCATGACCTATTAGCCGATTCTGATACTGATCCGAGTGAACCGATTCCTCAAATGTCATGGCTTTCACGGTGGATCCTGAAACTTCGGGTTCCCGCGTACCATTCCAAAATCTGGTGTAAACACATGCCTCCAATTTTGGGATAAAATAATTTTATTCCAAAATTTTCACTTGTAGCTAATCTGCTAGCCGTGTTTGCAACCGTCCATTCCAAATCTTGCGCGTTGCTTCCATCTTCCAGGCCAAACACTATATAAAATCTCCAAAATGTCCTCTTCTTCTTTACTTGGCCGCTTTGCCTCCACCTTTCTTCCTCGAAACTTGCTAGCCACTACAGCCGCCACCTAGGCTCAAACCCTAGTAAGTTGAGGGTTTCAACACATCACGGCTCCTGCCGCTTCCGTCCAAATTGCTATAGACTGCCGCACTCCTGTGGAAGACCACAGCCGGACTCCTCTGCCAGATCTAGATCTATTTCTAGGGCTTCCCAATGGCGACCGTCGACCATGTCCTGGAGGTAAGTACTCAAAATTTCCCCTTTCTTTACTGTATCTTACTTTCCATTGACTTTCGCAGTCTTAGATTTGCTCCTTCTTCTTTGTCCTTTAGGAATATAGGGATGAAATCTTGATTCCATTAGCCGATATTGAGCACACATAGTATTTGGGACCTATGGGTAATCCTGACCCCACTGATTTCATCAATTTGGAAACCAATAGACTCCCCTTCAAGCAATCCCAAATGGACTTAAAAGATTGGGAAGGAACTTTTAGGACCTGGCCACAACTAGTTAAAGGGTGGAGAGACTGGTTTTGTCGAGTGGCAGATAAGAAGCAATGTCATTGGATTTCCATGGATTTAGACCAATGCATTACCCTTTCTTTGTCTAAAATGAAGAAGAATGAACCCCTGTTGATCTCTGCTTCCTTCTTCTGGTCAGATGCTATCAATGCCTTTATTTTTGGCTATGGACCAATGACAGTTACATTAGCCGATGTCTTTATGTTGATGGGACTTAGACTGACAGGCTCCCTTAAACCCTATGACCTTCTCAACGAAGGGTCTCACAGGCTTCATAACATGAGAGACTGTAGAGGATGGGCTGGATATATTTCAAAACATATTAAGTCTGGTTCTATCGATGATAGGGAGCATGCTGCTTTTCTGAACATGTGGTTAGAGAAGTTTATTTTCCGTGGATCATCTTGTGGACCAACAACCAACCACCAATTCCTAGCAGAACGTTTAGTGGCCGGTGATGACATCCCCCTTGGAAAGTACCTGCTAGGGTCATTCTACTCCTTGATGCATCAGGTATCAGCAAACTTGTTAGAGAACAAACCAATTGGCACAATTAGTGGTCCTTGGTGGTTGTTGCAACTGTGGCTTCATTTGTATATGCACAAGATTGTACTCAGAGATCTTAGAGGCCTGAGTTTTCCTTCCTCCGATTATTCAGAAGAAGGAGCAAATCTAAGACTGCGAAAGTCAATGGAAAGTAAGATACAGTAAAGAAAGGGGAAATTTTGAGTACTTACCTCCAGGACATGGTCGACGGTCGCCATTGGGAAGCCCTAGAAATAGATCTAGATCTGGCAGAGGAGTCCGGCTGTGGTCTTCCACAGGAGTGCGGCAGTCTATAGCAATTTGGACGGAAGCGGCAGGAGCCGTGATGTGTTGAAACCCTCAACTTACTAGGGTTTGAGCCTAGGTGGCGGCTGTAGTGGCTAGCAAGTTTCGAGGAAGAAAGGTGGAGGCAAAGCGGCCAAGTAAAGAAGAAGAGGACATTTTGGAGATTTTATATAGTGTTTGGCCTGGAAGATGGAAGCAACGCGCAAGATTTGGAATGGACGGTTGCAAACACGGCTAGCAGATTAGCTACAAGTGAAAATTTTGGAATAAAATTATTTTATCCCAAAATTGGAGGCATGTGTTTACACCAGATTTTGGAATGGTACGCGGGAACCCGAAGTTTCAGGATCCACCGTGAAAGCCATGACATTTGAGGAATCGGTTCACTCGGATCAGTATCAGAATCGGCTAATAGGTCATGATGTCAGCATCTATTCAGATATGGACATTGCCGACAAAGAAAGTAAGAACGGTTGAAGCTAAAAACGTGTTGGACTCTAGATATAAGGAAAAATAAAGTCCAATGTATCTTAAATTAGGATGTTTTCTTTTATTCCAAGTTTTGTAATGGTCAAATTCGACTAGGACTCGTGTTTAGGCCTTGGGTATAAATATTACACCCCAATCATTGTAAAAAGTATCGACACACAATCAATACAATCTTTCTGGCTTTTGCCATTGCATTAGGAGTAGGAGTACTGTAGATCTCAATGAGTTCTTCAACAAGCAGGGCTGCATCGGTTAGGTCCGACCTCCGATTTGTTTGTGAGTACCGTCATGACTTGTATCTTTATTCATACGGCTGTATCATCTTAATCCCCACTACGAGTTTTGATATAAGTTAGTTATCGATTTGATTTATATTAAGTAAAGTTGTATCTTTATGACCTCACTGCTTAGTTTAGATCAAATCACAAATTATCGAATCTATTAAAGATTAGTAAGGCTTCCTTATTGTTTTTTGATAGATTCACCGGTTATCGATCTTGCTATAATTGATATTTTAATTAATTATAGCAATATCACCAATTTACTTGATCAAGATTAAAATAGATCAGCATCATATCATACTAAAATTTATCATCTTTGGATTATGTCACGCTTGAACTCTGTTTTTTATGATGATTCCTACTAGATTGGCTGTTCTATCTTGGTCCTGATCAAACATGGTATGCTTTCAAAGCCATGTTTGATCTTAAGTGACTTTATTAACTAGTAAAGTATGGTTTATCGTTATTACCATAGCTGTATCTTTTCGATCCTCAGTGCTAGTATTTTGGGTTGAGTTAGGCCTAATGCCTTGGTATGTTATGGGCTTCGGTGGACCTGGGCCCGAGGGGCGCTGGTTTGTGGGTATAGTGAGCTGGGCCAGATCCGCTGCGCACTCTAACATGACGATTACTTCCATGTAAAAATGTACTAATAGCTATTGTTTGAAGTAAAACAGTAAGGGTTTGAACAAATAGTGTGTTGACACAAAAATGTAAATACGAGCAACACACTTAAAAGCCTGGAGATCTGCAAATCTGCTTGGCTTCAAACGCAGGACGAAACGATTATGAGATCGTCAGCGTGCCAGTAAATTTGACCCTGTAATTGACGAGAAAGAATAGATAATTAGTAATTTAAGGTGGAACATGTCGGTGTTGCTCCAGACAGTTCTAAAATATGCGGCCATAGGCTAGTGAATAAACGCTATCGACTAAAAAGTTTATATCCTACATAAGAATATTATTATACAATGAAAACGTGCATCATCGGCTATTTATCAGATGTAAGTAACAAAAACAGCCGATAACATCAATAACAGATAGAGCATGGATACAAGCATTCGGCTAAATAACCGATTTTAGATTCTATCAGCTATCAATATATATTGAACAATGTGAGCAGAATAGCCGATACAGATAAATCAAAGGTATAGTATGCGAGCAATCAGCTACTTAATACAAACATATCTATAAATGAATCAACTTCAATCTATTATCATTATCAGTGAGGATAGAGACGATACAACTATGATAAAGACAACAAATTAAAGCTAAAAAGTCGATAGATCTATTTATATTTCAATAGAATCATGGAAAAGCACACTATAAATGTGAAGGCGCAAGCAATCGGCTAAATAGCCGATGCAGACATGGTAAGCGATCATAGTATCATATCTAACTGTAAAAAGATTCATCAATTAATAAACCCTAATCCAAAGTACTACCACTGAGGATCGAAAAGATACAGCTATGGTAATAACGATAAACCATACTTTACTAGTTAATAAAGTCACTTAAGATCAAACATGGCTTTGAAAGCATACCATGTTTGATCAGGACCAAGATAGAACAGCCAATCTAGTAGGAATCATCATAAAAAACAGAGTTCAAGCGTGACATAATCCAAAGATGATAATTTTAGTATGATATGATGCTGATCTATTTTAATCTTGATCAAGTAAATTGGTGATATTGCTATAATTAATTAAAATATCAATTATAGCAAGATCGATAACCGGTGAATCTATCAAAAAACAATAAGGAAGCCTTACTAATCTTTAATAGATTCGATAATTTGTGATTTGATCTAAACTAAGCAGTGAGGTCATAAAGATACAACTTTACTTAATATAAATCAAATCGATAACTAACTTATATCAAAACTCGTAGTGGGGATTAAGATGATACAGCCGTATGAATAAAGATACAAGTCATGACGGTACTCACAAACAAATCGGAGGTCGGACCTAACCGATGCAGCCCTGCTTGTTGAAGAACTCATTGAGATCTACAGTACTCCTACTCCTAATGCAATGGCAAAAGCCAGAAAGATTGTATTGATTGTGTGTCGATACTTTTTACAATGATTGGGGTGTAATATTTATACCCAAGGCCTAAACACGAGTCCTAGTCGAATTTGACCATTACAAAACTTGGAATAAAAGAAAACATCCTAATTTAAGATACATTGGACTTTATTTTTCCTTATATCTAGAGTCCAACACGTTTTTAGCTTCAACCGTTCTTACTTTCTTTGTCGGCAATGTCCATATCTGAATAGATGCTGACATCATGACCTATTAGCCGATTCTGATACTGATCCGAGTGAACCGATTCCTCAAATGTCATGGCTTTCACGGTGGATCCTGAAACTTCGGGTTCCCGCGTACCATTCCAAAATCTGGTGTAAACACATGCCTCCAATTTTGGGATAAAATAATTTTATTCCAAAATTTTCACTTGTAGCTAATCTGCTAGCCGTGTTTGCAACCGTCCATTCCAAATCTTGCGCGTTGCTTCCATCTTCCAGGCCAAACACTATATAAAATCTCCAAAATGTCCTCTTCTTCTTTACTTGGCCGCTTTGCCTCCACCTTTCTTCCTCGAAACTTGCTAGCCACTACAGCCGCCACCTAGGCTCAAACCCTAGTAAGTTGAGGGTTTCAACACATCACGGCTCCTGCCGCTTCCGTCCAAATTGCTATAGACTGCCGCACTCCTGTGGAAGACCACAGCCGGACTCCTCTGCCAGATCTAGATCTATTTCTAGGGCTTCCCAATGGCGACCGTCGACCATGTCCTGGAGGTAAGTACTCAAAATTTCCCCTTTCTTTACTGTATCTTACTTTCCATTGACTTTCGCAGTCTTAGATTTGCTCCTTCTTCTGAATAATCGGAGGAAGGAAAACTCAGGCCTCTAAGATCTCTGAGTACAATCTTGTGCATATACAAATGAAGCCACAGTTGCAACAACCACCAAGGACCACTAATTGTGCCAATTGGTTTGTTCTCTAACAAGTTTGCTGATACCTGATGCATCAAGGAGTAGAATGACCCTAGCAGGTACTTTCCAAGGGGGATGTCATCACCGGCCACTAAACGTTCTGCTAGGAATTGGTGGTTGGTTGTTGGTCCACAAGATGATCCACGGAAAATAAACTTCTCTAACCACATGTTCAGAAAAGCAGCATGCTCCCTATCATCGATAGAACCAGACTTAATATGTTTTGAAATATATCCAGCCCATCCTCTACAGTCTCTCATGTTATGAAGCCTGTGAGACCCTTCGTTGAGAAGGTCATAGGGTTTAAGGGAGCCTGTCAGTCTAAGTCCCATCAACATAAAGACATCGGCTAATGTAACTGTCATTGGTCCATAGCCAAAAATAAAGGCATTGATAGCATCTGACCAGAAGAAGGAAGCAGAGATCAACAGGGGTTCATTCTTCTTCATTTTAGACAAAGAAAGGGTAATGCATTGGTCTAAATCCATGGAAATCCAATGACATTGCTTCTTATCTGCCACTCGACAAAACCAGTCTCTCCACCCTTTAACTAGTTGTGGCCAGGTCCTAAAAGTTCCTTCCCAATCTTTTAAGTCCATTTGGGATTGCTTGAAGGGGAGTCTATTGGTTTCCAAATTGATGAAATCAGTGGGGTCAGGATTACCCATAGGTCCCAAATACTATGTGTGCTCAATATCGGCTAATGGAATCAAGATTTCATCCCTATATTCCTAAAGGACAAAGAAGAAGGAGCAAATCTAAGACTGCGAAAGTCAATGGAAAGTAAGATACAGTAAAGAAAGGGGAAATTTTGAGTACTTACCTCCAGGACATGGTCGACGGTCGCCATTGGGAAGCCCTAGAAATAGATCTAGATCTGGCAGAGGAGTCCGGCTGTGGTCTTCCACAGGAGTGCGGCAGTCTATAGCAATTTGGACGGAAGCGGCAGGAGCCGTGATGTGTTGAAACCCTCAACTTACTAGGGTTTGAGCCTAGGTGGCGGCTGTAGTGGCTAGCAAGTTTCGAGGAAGAAAGGTGGAGGCAAAGCGGCCAAGTAAAGAAGAAGAGGACATTTTGGAGATTTTATATAGTGTTTGGCCTGGAAGATGGAAGCAACGCGCAAGATTTGGAATGGACGGTTGCAAACACGGCTAGCAGATTAGCTACAAGTGAAAATTTTGGAATAAAATTATTTTATCCCAAAATTGGAGGCATGTGTTTACACCAGATTTTGGAATGGTACGCGGGAACCCGAAGTTTCAGGATCCACCGTGAAAGCCATGACATTTGAGGAATCGGTTCACTCGGATCAGTATCAGAATCGGCTAATAGGTCATGATGTCAGCATCTATTCAGATATGGACATTGCCGACAAAGAAAGTAAGAACGGTTGAAGCTAAAAACGTGTTGGACTCTAGATATAAGGAAAAATAAAGTCCAATGTATCTTAAATTAGGATGTTTTCTTTTATTCCAAGTTTTGTAATGGTCAAATTCGACTAGGACTCGTGTTTAGGCCTTGGGTATAAATATTACACCCCAATCATTGTAAAAAGTATCGACACACAATCAATACAATCTTTCTGGCTTTTGCCATTGCATTAGGAGTAGGAGTACTGTAGATCTCAATGAGTTCTTCAACAAGCAGGGCTGCATCGGTTAGGTCCGACCTCCGATTTGTTTGTGAGTACCGTCATGACTTGTATCTTTATTCATACGGCTGTATCATCTTAATCCCCACTACGAGTTTTGATATAAGTTAGTTATCGATTTGATTTATATTAAGTAAAGTTGTATCTTTATGACCTCACTGCTTAGTTTAGATCAAATCACAAATTATCGAATCTATTAAAGATTAGTAAGGCTTCCTTATTGTTTTTTGATAGATTCACCGGTTATCGATCTTGCTATAATTGATATTTTAATTAATTATAGCAATATCACCAATTTACTTGATCAAGATTAAAATAGATCAGCATCATATCATACTAAAATTATCATCTTTGGATTATGTCACGCTTGAACTCTGTTTTTTATGATGATTCCTACTAGATTGGCTGTTCTATCTTGGTCCTGATCAAACATGGTATGCTTTCAAAGCCATGTTTGATCTTAAGTGACTTTATTAACTAGTAAAGTATGGTTTATCGTTATTACCATAGCTGTATCTTTTCGATCCTCAGTGGTAGTACTTTGGATTAGGGTTTATTAATTGATGAATCTTTTTACAGTTAGATATGATACTATGATCGCTTACCATGTCTGCATCGGCTATTTAGCCGATTGCTTGCGCCTTCACATTTATAGTGTGCTTTTCCATGATTCTATTGAAATATAAATAGATCTATCGACTTTTTAGCTTTAATTTGTTGTCTTTATCATAGTTGTATCGTCTCTATCCTCACTGATAATGATAATAGATTGAAGTTGATTCATTTATAGATATGTTTGTATTAAGTAGCTGATTGCTCGCATACTATACCTTTGATTTATCTGTATCGGCTATTCTGCTCACATTGTTCAATATATATTGATAGCTGATAGAATCTAAAATCGGTTATTTAGCCGAATGCTTGTATCCATGCTCTATCTGTTATTGATGTTATCGGCTGTTTTTGTTACTTACATCTGATAAATAGCCGATGATGCACGTT
>JAHUYU010002474.1:0-22380 GCA_030439765.1 Tripidium arundinaceum | reverse complement strand
GATGAATGGGTGCGGAAGAATTAAGTATAAAGAAGATAATCTTACTTATATAGATAATGAATATAGAGCTTCATGAGTACGGGTAGTCTTACGCGGACAGGAGGGCCTGGGAGGAGCCACAGCCATTATAATAGCACGCCATACGCCAAAAGCTCCACTGGAGACGAGCAGCTACTCCCTCCCACTGTCGCTCCTCCCAAGGACCCGCCCAAAGAATCCTTAGAATCCAAGAAAAACAGGGCGGAGGTCTGAGGGAGGAGGAGGAGCCGAGGAGGTGGTGCTGGAGGGGAAGACCAGTGTGTGAAGACCACAGTCTCGCACACTCGCACACCCAGTGTGTGCTGTGGTCTTCCTCTTTGACCACCTTCTTGGAGCGAGGAGTTTGGGGCCATGGGGAGGTGGTGGCCGGCTGCCCTGCTGGGCTGCGCAGTGGCGGTGGCCGTTCTGGCGGCCGCCGTGGAATGCGCGGTGACGTACGACAAGAAGGCGGTGCTGATTGATGGGCAGAGGCGGATTCTCTTCTCCGGATCCATACACTACCCCAGGAGCACCCCTGATGTAACTGCATTCTTCAAAATCTCTTCTTTTTTTTCCCTATCTTCCCCGGGGAGGTTCATGGCTGTGGTCTGCTGTTTCTTGTGAATGCTCTGGAAAGCAAATTGCTTTCCTACTTTAGTCGTCCCTCTTTCTTCCACGGTTAGTTTCTTGGATGGGGTTACAAAAGGGGTTTTGAGATTTTCTCGGGATGCTGTTTTTCTCCTCTTTTTTTTTCTCTTTTTTTTCTCATGCAAAGAGGTTTTCGCTCTTCATCATTCCCACAATTTTCTCAGTGAAACCCTGCATTGCCGTCTGCACTAACAGAGAGCAGCATTACAATGATGACAAAAGAAAAGGTGTCTCCAACTAGATCCAGAAAAATGTTGGTGAGGTGATTTCACTGACCGACCTTGAAAGGTTCGTTGTCTGTCCTGAAGCTGATGCCTGGTACATACTTCAACCAAACTGGGAAGCCACTACGAAATTGCATGCATCGCAATAGAAGTCAATAGACAGGAGTACTGCATGCATATAGCCATATACACCAGAACTGGAAAAATGTAATACTCCATTTTACGGAGGTGATTTCAGGAAATGGAGAAATACCCGAAGTTCCACTCGCCACAAATGTAGGGACCGATGCGGAGATGTACAAACAGCCCGGCCTTCTGGACCGTCTTTATGAACCTGACCAAATCGTACCTCTCTTCGAAATAGTACTACGCGAAGCGAAAAAACACCATCCGAATCCTGTATGAGTTAATAATGATGGCAGCGGAATGAAAGAGCAGAGAGGTGTAAAATTTTTTACATTTCCAGGCGTAGGCTCATGTCCATTCCAAAAGACATAGGTCTGAATCACATCCAAGCCTCCATCTTTAGCCTTCTGAATCAGCCCTTCCCACATCTGATTGAAAATAAAAGCATGAAGAAGCACTCACTTCAGAACCAATAGATTGTAAAATTTACCACAAAACCACCCAGAATAGTTTCTTTGATCGAAAATTCTTAGCTTAGAACACCAGAACACCCAAATGCAGTGCAATGAAGAACCAAGAAACATCTTTGCATGAGAAAAAAAAGAGAAAAAAAAAGAGGAGAAAAACAGCATCCCGAGAAAATCTCAAAACCCCTTTTGTAACCCCATCCAAGAAACTAACCGTGGAAGAAAGAGGGACGACTAAAGTAGGAAAGCAATTTGCTTTCCAGAGCATTCACAAGAAACAGCAGACCACAGCCATGAACCTCCCCGGGAAGATAGGGAAAAAAAAGAAGAGATTTTGAAGAATGCAGTTACATCAGGGGTGCTCCTGGGGTAGTGTATGGATCCGGAGAAGAGAATCCGCCTCTGCCCATCAATCAGCACCGCCTTCTTGTCGTACGTCACCGCGCATTCCACGGCGGCCGCCAGAACGGCCACCGCCACTGCGCAGCCCAGCAGGGCAGCCGGCCACCACCTCCCCATGGCCCCAAACTCCTCGCTCCAAGAAGGTGGTCAAAGAGGAAGACCACAGCACACACTGGGTGTGCGAGTGTGCGAGACTGTGGTCTTCACACACTGGTCTTCCCCTCCAGCACCACCTCCTCGGCTCCTCCTCCTCCCTCAGACCTCCGCCCTGTTTTTCTTGGATTCTAAGGATTCTTTGGGCGGGTCCTTGGGAGGAGCGACAGTGGGAGGGAGTAGCTGCTCGTCTCCAGTGGAGCTTTTGGCGTATGGCGTGCTATTATAATGGCTGTGGCTCCTCCCAGGCCCTCCTGTCCGCGTAAGACTACCCGTACTCATGAAGCTCTATATTCATTATCTATATAAGTAAGATTATCTTCTTTATACTTAATTCTTCCGCACCCATTCATCCTCTATCCACTATAGGATCCACTTGTCACTTTATCTAAATATATCCATGTGTGATCTAGTTTTGAAGGATTTATTAAAACGAATTTAATGGTGCAATCAAAATTTAATTTGGATTTTTGGTTTATGAGTTATAGCATTTTTTCTCTTTGTTTAGCTAGTGGGGTCCGCCACTATAGAGTTATAGAGTAAGCACTGTACTACTCTAAATATAGAGTGAGAGAAATGATAGAGTATCATTTTAGAGTACCAAATACAGCCGTTTTTACTCTATATTCATACTCTAAAACTCTAAAGTATCGTTTTAAAGTACCCATAGCCTGACGAGAGGGAGAGGACGGAGGAGAGAAAAGAGGGTACAGGAAAAGAGACTGTAGCCGGCTAACCGCGGCCCGTGTCCGTGTGTATGTACGGGGCAAGGCACCGCCGCACCGGAGGGGAGGAGCAGTACAAAGATGGCAGCTCATCATGCTGCTGGGTGGTTTTGTGGTAAATTTTACAATCTATTGGTTCTGAAGTGAGTGCTTCTTCATGCTTTTATTTTCAATCAGATGTGGGAAGGGCTGATTCAGAAGGCTAAAGATGGAGGCTTGGATGTGATTCAGACCTATGTCTTTTGGAATGGACATGAGCCTACGCCTGGAAATGTAAAAAATTTTACACCTCTCTGCTCTTTCATTCCGCTGCCATCATTATTAACTCATACAGGATTCGGATGGTGTTTTTTCGCTTCGCGTAGTACTATTTCGAAGAGAGGTACGATTTGGTCAGGTTCATAAAGACGGTCCAGAAGGCCGGGCTGTTTGTACATCTCCGCATCGGTCCCTACATTTGTGGCGAGTGGAACTTCGGGTATTTCTCCATTTCCTGAAATCACCTCCGTAAAATGGAGTATTACATTTTTCCAGTTCTGGTGTATATGGCTATATGCATGCAGTACTCCTGTCTATTGACTTCTATTGCGATGCATGCAATTTCGTAGTGGCTTCCCAGTTTGGTTGAAGTATGTACCAGGCATCAGCTTCAGGACAGACAACGAACCTTTCAAGGTCGGTCAGTGAAATCACCTCACCAACATTTTTCTGGATCTAGTTGGAGACACCTTTTCTTTTGTCATCATTGTAATGCTGCTCTCTGTTAGTGCAGACGGCAATGCAGGGTTTCACTGAGAAAATTGTGGGAATGATGAAGAGCGAAAACCTCTTTGCATCCCAAGGTGGCCCAATTATCCTCTCTCAGGCAAGTATAATCGTTTTCCTTAGGTTTGGTGCCAAGGTTTGGTGAGTTACTTCATATGGGGATAAGCAGTTGCCTAGTGGCTAGTACAACATGTTAATAGCTTAATATGCTTCAAGTTTTTTAACTATTGGTATTAGCAAATTACAAGTCAGTGCTCTTGCTAGTTTGTGCTGTTACACCTTGAATCCTTCATACAAGTCTGAAACTAGCATTTGGTGGATAGTGATATCTAGTTGATACATCTTGATTTGCATGTCCCATTGTCCCCACTAGTTCATGTTATTCACTACTGGGGACATGCAAATTAATTTACATCTTAAATGATATTTCGTTGCACAGATTGAGAATGAGTATGGGCCAGAAGGCAAGGAGTTTGGTGCTGCAGGTCAGGCATATATCAACTGGGCAGCAAAGATGGCCATCGGATTGGGCACACCAGTGCCCAATCCGATGGCCATCTTTGCTGCCCAGTTGATATATGCCTGACCTGCAGCACCAAACTCCTTGCCTTCTGGCCCATACTCATTCTCAATCTGTGCAACGAAATATCATTTAAGATGTAAATTAATTTGCATGTCCCCAGTAGTGAATAACATGAACTAGTGGGGACAATGGGACATGCAAATCAAGATGTATCAACTAGATATCACTATCCACCAAATGCTAGTTTCAGACTTGTATGAAGGATTCAAGGTGTAACAGCACAAACTAGCAAGAGCACTGACTTGTAAATTTGCTAATACCAATAGTTAAAAAACTTGAAGCATATTAAGCTATTAACATGTTGTACTAGCCACTAGGCAACTGCTTATCCCCATATGAAGTAACTCACCAAACCTTGGCACCAAACCTAAGGAAAACGATTATACTTGCCTGAGAGAGGATAATTGGGCCACCTTGGGATGCAAAGAGGTTTTCGCTCTTCATCATTCCCACAATTTTCTCAGTGAAACCCTGCATTGCCGTCTGCACTAACAGAGAGCAGCATTACAATGATGACAAAAGAAAAGGTGTCTCCAACTAGATCCAGAAAAATGTTGGTGAGGTGATTTCACTGACCGACCTTGAAAGGTTCGTTGTCTGTCCTGAAGCTGATGCCTGGTACATACTTCAACCAAACTGGAAGCCACTACGAAATTGCATGCATCGCAATAGAAGTCAATAGACAGGAGTACTGCATGCATATAGCCATATACACCAGAACTGGAAAAATGTAATACTCCATTTTACGGAGGTGATTTCAGGAAATGGAGAAATACCCGAAGTTCCACTCGCCACAAATGTAGGGACCGATGCGGAGATGTACAAACAGCCCGGCCTTCTGGACCGTCTTTATGAACCTGACCAAATCGTACCTCTCTTCGAAATAGTACTACGCGAAGCGAAAAAACACCATCCGAATCCTGTATGAGTTAATAATGATGGCAGCGGAATGAAAGAGCAGAGAGGTGTAAAATTTTTTACATTTCCAGGCGTAGGCTCATGTCCATTCCAAAAGACATAGGTCTGAATCACATCCAAGCCTCCATCTTTAGCCTTCTGAATCAGCCCTTCCCACATCTGATTGAAAATAAAAGCATGAAGAAGCACTCACTTCAGAACCAATAGATTGTAAAATTTACCACAAAACCACCCAGCAGCATGATGAGCTGCCATCTTTGTACTGCTCCTCCCCTCCGGTGCGGCGGTGCCTTGCCCCGTACATACACACGGACACGGGCCGCGGTTAGCCGGCTACAGTCTCTTTTCCTGTACCCTCTTTTCTCTTTGTTTAGCTAGTGGGGTCCGCCACTATAGAGTTATAGAGTAAGCACTGTACTACTCTAAATATAGAGTGAGAGAAATGATAGAGTATCATTTTAGAGTACCAAATACAGCCGTTTTTACTCTATATTCATACTCTAAAACTCTAAAGTATCGTTTTAAAGTACCCATAGCCTGACGAGAGGGAGAGGACGGAGGAGAGAAAAGAGGGTACAGGAAAAGAGACTGTAGCCGGCTAACCGCGGCCCGTGTCCGTGTGTATGTACGGGGCAAGGCACCGCCGCACCGGAGGGGAGGAGCAGTACAAAGATGGCAGCTCATCATGCTGCTGGGTGGTTTTGTGGTAAATTTTACAATCTATTGGTTCTGAAGTGAGTGCTTCTTCATGCTTTTATTTTCAATCAGATGTGGGAAGGGCTGATTCAGAAGGCTAAAGATGGAGGCTTGGATGTGATTCAGACCTATGTCTTTTGGAATGGACATGAGCCTACGCCTGGAAATGTAAAAAATTTTACACCTCTCTGCTCTTTCATTCCGCTGCCATCATTATTAACTCATACAGGATTCGGATGGTGTTTTTTCGCTTCGCGTAGTACTATTTCGAAGAGAGGTACGATTTGGTCAGGTTCATAAAGACGGTCCAGAAGGCCGGGCTGTTTGTACATCTCCGCATCGGTCCCTACATTTGTGGCGAGTGGAACTTCGGGTATTTCTCCATTTCCTGAAATCACCTCCGTAAAATGGAGTATTACATTTTTCCAGTTCTGGTGTATATGGCTATATGCATGCAGTACTCCTGTCTATTGACTTCTATTGCGATGCATGCAATTTCGTAGTGGCTTCCCAGTTTGGTTGAAGTATGTACCAGGCATCAGCTTCAGGACAGACAACGAACCTTTCAAGGTCGGTCAGTGAAATCACCTCACCAACATTTTTCTGGATCTAGTTGGAGACACCTTTTCTTTTGTCATCATTGTAATGCTGCTCTCTGTTAGTGCAGACGGCAATGCAGGGTTTCACTGAGAAAATTGTGGGAATGATGAAGAGCGAAAACCTCTTTGCATCCCAAGGTGGCCCAATTATCCTCTCTCAGGCAAGTATAATCGTTTTCCTTAGGTTTGGTGCCAAGGTTTGGTGAGTTACTTCATATGGGGATAAGCAGTTGCCTAGTGGCTAGTACAACATGTTAATAGCTTAATATGCTTCAAGTTTTTTAACTATTGGTATTAGCAAATTTACAAGTCAGTGCTCTTGCTAGTTTGTGCTGTTACACCTTGAATCCTTCATACAAGTCTGAAAAACTAGCATTTGGTGGATAGTGATATCTAGTTGATACATCTTGATTTGCATGTCCCATTGTCCCCACTAGTTCATGTTATTCACTACTGGGGACATGCAAATTAATTTACATCTTAAATGATATTTCGTTGCACAGATTGAGAATGAGTATGGGCCAGAAGGCAAGGAGTTTGGTGCTGCAGGTCAGGCATATATCAACTGGGCAGCAAAGATGGCCATCGGATTGGGCACTGGTGTGCCGTGGGTGATGTGCAAGGAGGAGGATGCACCTGATCCAGTGGTACAGTAATCTTGCACTACACCAATAACTCCATTTGCATCGTATTATTTTTGTCAATGGGTGGTCAAATTAGTAAAATGACCGCCATATGGTTCTGATAATGTGCCCAGGAGCTTGTCCGTTGTCTTTCTTTTCTTTCTGCAGTAGCATAATTCCTGCTAAAAATGATGTTGTGGTTTCGATAGTCATAATAGGCGGCTCATCCCCTGTTCTAAATAATGTTACTTCTGATATTTATCCAAATGCTTACATCCTATTATATTAGTTGCATGATCCATAACAAGGAAACTGAATCTCAATGCATATCCTGCAAGCATTTGGAGGATCAAGATCAAATCAATGTCAGCTCACTTAATTTTGATTATGATGATTCTGTACTGTAGCATGCTGCATGCTATGTTTATAATTGTGTCTGTCTTGTAGAATCAGTTCTTGAAATTTGATTTGACTCCTAACAGATCAATGCGTGCAATGGTTTCTACTGTGATGCATTTTCTCCTAACAAGCCTTACAAGCCCACAATGTGGACTGAAGCTTGGAGTGGCTGGTAAGTTCTCTTTTCCTTTTTCTTTTTGGAATGTTACTCTTTTTTCAAATTATTGCTAGTGCAATATCCAATAGTCATTGATGGTCCCACCAAATTCTGTGAACCTAAAACGTTGTGAACAATTTTAGGGCATACGTTGCAAATATTAATGCATATGGCCACTAAGATTAAACAGAAACAGAAGAGATCTGGAACACATCAATGACTATTGGATATTGCACTAGCAATAATTTGAAAAAAGAGTAACATTCCAAAAAGAAAAAGGAAAAGAGAACTTACCAGCCACTCCAAGCTTCAGTCCACATTGTGGGCTTGTAAGGCTTGTTAGGAGAAAATGCATCACAGTAGAAACCATTGCACGCATTGATCTGTTAGGAGTCAAATCAAATTTCAAGAACTGATTCTACAAGACAGACACAATTATAAACATAGCATGCAGCATGCTACAGTACAGAATCATCATAATCAAAATTAAGTGAGCTGACATTGATTTGATCTTGATCCTCCAAATGCTTGCAGGATATGCATTGAGATTCAGTTTCCTTGTTATGGATCATGCAACTAATATAATAGGATGTAAGCATTTGGATAATATCAGAAGTAACATTATTTAGAACAGGGGATGAGCCGCCTATTATGACTATCGAAACCACAACATCATTTTTAGCAGGAATTATGCTACTGCAGAAAGAAAAGAAAGACAACGGACAAGCTCCTGGGCACATTATCAGAACCATATGGCGGTCATTTTACTAATTTGACCACCCATTGACAAAAAATAATACGATGCAAATGGAGTTATTGGTGTAGTGCAAGATTACTGTACCACTGGATCAGGTGCATCCTCCTCCTTGCACATCACCCACGGCACACCAGTGCCCAATCCGATGGCCATCTTTGCTGCCCAGTTGATATATGCCTGACCTGCAGCACCAAACTCCTTGCCTTCTGGCCCATACTCATTCTCAATCTGTGCAACGAAATATCATTTAAGATGTAAATTATTTGCATGTCCCCAGTAGTGAATAACATGAACTAGTGGGGACAATGGGACATGCAAATCAAGATGTATCAACTAGATATCACTATCCACCAAATGCTAGTTTCAGACTTGTATGAAGGATTCAAGGTGTAACAGCACAAACTAGCAAGAGCACTGACTTGTAAATTTGCTAATACCAATAGTTAAAAAACTTGAAGCATATTAAGCTATTAACATGTTGTACTAGCCACTAGGCAACTGCTTATCCCCATATGAAGTAACTCACCAAACCTTGGCACCAAACCTAAGGAAAACGATTATACTTGCCTGAGAGAGGATAATTGGGCCACCTTGGGATGCAAAGAGGTTTTCGCTCTTCATCATTCCCACAATTTTCTCAGTGAAACCCTGCATTGCCGTCTGCACTAACAGAGAGCAGCATTACAATGATGACAAAAGAAAAGGTGTCTCCAACTAGATCCAGAAAAATGTTGGTGAGGTGATTTCACTGACCGACCTTGAAAGGTTCGTTGTCTGTCCTGAAGCTGATGCCTGGTACATACTTCAACCAAACTGGGAAGCCACTACGAAATTGCATGCATCGCAATAGAAGTCAATAGACAGGAGTACTGCATGCATATAGCCATATACACCAGAACTGGAAAAATGTAATACTCCATTTTACGGAGGTGATTTCAGGAAATGGAGAAATACCCGAAGTTCCACTCGCCACAAATGTAGGGACCGATGCGGAGATGTACAAACAGCCCGGCCTTCTGGACCGTCTTTATGAACCTGACCAAATCGTACCTCTCTTCGAAATAGTACTACGCGAAGCGAAAAAACACCATCCGAATCCTGTATGAGTTAATAATGATGGCAGCGGAATGAAAGAGCAGAGAGGTGTAAAATTTTTTACATTTCCAGGCGTAGGCTCATGTCCATTCCAAAAGACATAGGTCTGAATCACATCCAAGCCTCCATCTTTAGCCTTCTGAATCAGCCCTTCCCACATCTGATTGAAAATAAAAGCATGAAGAAGCACTCACTTCAGAACCAATAGATTGTAAATTTACCACAAAACCACCCAGCAGCATGATGAGCTGCCATCTTTGTACTGCTCCTCCCCTCCGGTGCGGCGGTGCCTTGCCCCGTACATACACACGGACACGGGCCGCGGTTAGCCGGCTACAGTCTCTTTTCCTGTACCCTCTTTTCTCTCCTCCGTCCTCTCCCTCTCGTCAGGCTATGGGTACTTTAAAACGATACTTTAGAGTTTTAGAGTATGAATATAGAGTAAAAACGGCTGTATTGGTACTCTAAAATGATACTCTATCATTTCTCTCACTCTATATTTAGAGTAGTACAGTGCTTACTCTATAACTCTATAGTGGCGGACCCCACTAGCTAAACAAAGAGAAAAAATGCTATAACTCATAAACCAAAAATCCAAATTAAATTTTGATTGCACCATTAAATTCGTTTTAATAAATCCTTCAAAACTAGATCACACATGGATATATTTAGATAAAGTGACAAGTGGATCCTATAGTGGATAGAGGATGAATGGGTGCGGAAGAATTAAGTATAAAGAAGATAATCTTACTTATATAGATAATGAATATAGAGCTTCATGAGTACGGGTAGTCTTACGCGGACAGGAGGCCTGGGAGGAGCCACAGCCATTATAATAGCACGCCATACGCCAAAAGCTCCACTGGAGACGAGCAGCTACTCCTCCCACTGTCGCTCCTCCCAAGGACCCGCCCAAAGAATCCTTAGAATCCAAGAAAACAGGGCGGAGGTCTGAGGGAGGAGGAGGAGCCGAGGAGGTGGTGCTGGAGGGGAAGACCAGTGTGTGAAGACCACAGTCTCGCACACTCGCACACCCAGTGTGTGCTGTGGTCTTCCTCTTTGACCACCTTCTTGGAGCGAGGAGTTTGGGGCCATGGGGAGGTGGTGGCCGGCTGCCCTGCTGGGCTGCGCAGTGGCGGTGGCCGTTCTGGCGGCCGCCGTGGAATGCGCGGTGACGTACGACAAGAAGGCGGTGCTGATTGATGGGCAGAGGCGGATTCTCTTCTCCGGATCCATACACTACCCCAGGAGCACCCCTGATGTAACTGCATTCTTCAAAATCTCTTCTTTTTTTTCCCTATCTTCCCCGGGGAGGTTCATGGCTGTGGTCTGCTGTTTCTTGTGAATGCTCTGGAAAGCAAATTGCTTTCCTACTTTAGTCGTCCCTCTTTCTTCCACGGTTAGTTTCTTGGATGGGGTTACAAAAGGGGTTTTGAGATTTTCTCGGGATGCTGTTTTTCTCCTCTTTTTTTTTCTCTTTTTTTTCTCATGCAAAGATGTTTCTTGGTTCTTCATTGCACTGCATTTGGGTGTTCTGGTGTTCTAAGCTAAGAAATTTTCGATCAAAGAAACTATTCTGGGTGGTTTTGTGGTAAATTTTACAATCTATTGGTTCTGAAGTGAGTGCTTCTTCATGCTTTTATTTTCAATCAGATGTGGGAAGGGCTGATTCAGAAGGCTAAAGATGGAGGCTTGGATGTGATTCAGACCTATGTCTTTTGGAATGGACATGAGCCTACGCCTGGAAATGTAAAAAATTTTACACCTCTCTGCTCTTTCATTCCGCTGCCATCATTATTAACTCATACAGGATTCGGATGGTGTTTTTCGCTTCGCGTAGTACTATTTCGAAGAGAGGTACGATTTGGTCAGGTTCATAAAGACGGTCCAGAAGGCCGGGCTGTTTGTACATCTCCGCATCGGTCCTACATTTGTGGCGAGTGGAACTTCGGGTATTTCTCCATTTCCTGAAATCACCTCCGTAAAATGGAGTATTACATTTTTCCAGTTCTGGTGTATATGGCTATATGCATGCAGTACTCCTGTCTATTGACTTCTATTGCGATGCATGCAATTTCGTAGTGGCTTCCCAGTTTGGTTGAAGTATGTACCAGGCATCAGCTTCAGGACAGACAACGAACCTTTCAAGGTCGGTCAGTGAAATCACCTCACCAACATTTTTCTGGATCTAGTTGGAGACACCTTTTCTTTTGTCATCATTGTAATGCTGCTCTCTGTTAGTGCAGACGGCAATGCAGGGTTTCACTGAGAAAATTGTGGGAATGATGAAGAGCGAAAACCTCTTTGCATGAGAAAAAAAGAGAAAAAAAAAGAGGAGAAAAACAGCATCCCGAGAAAATCTCAAAACCCCTTTTGTAACCCCATTCCAAGAAACTAACCGTGGAAGAAAGAGGGACGACTAAAGTAGGAAAGCAATTTGCTTTCCAGAGCATTCACAAGAAACAGCAGACCACAGCCATGAACCTCCCCGGGGAAGATAGGGAAAAAAAAGAAGAGATTTTGAAGAATGCAGTTACATCAGGGGTGCTCCTGGGGTAGTGTATGGATCCGGAGAAGAGAATCCGCCTCTGCCCATCAATCAGCACCGCCTTCTTGTCGTACGTCACCGCGCATTCCACGGCGGCCGCCAGAACGGCCACCGCCACTGCGCAGCCCAGCAGGGCAGCCGGCCACCACCTCCCCATGGCCCCAAACTCCTCGCTCCAAGAAGGTGGTCAAAGAGGAAGACCACAGCACACACTGGGTGTGCGAGTGTGCGAGACTGTGGTCTTCACACACTGGTCTTCCCCTCCAGCACCACCTCCTCGGCTCCTCCTCCTCCCTCAGACCTCCGCCCTGTTTTTCTTGGATTCTAAGGATTCTTTGGGCGGGTCCTTGGGAGGAGCGACAGTGGGAGGGAGTAGCTGCTCGTCTCCAGTGGAGCTTTTGGCGTATGGCGTGCTATTATAATGGCTGTGGCTCCTCCCAGGCCCTCCTGTCCGCGTAAGACTACCCGTACTCATGAAGCTCTATATTCATTATCTATATAAGTAAGATTATCTTCTTTATACTTAATTCTTCCGCACCCATTCATCCTCTATCCACTATAGGATCCACTTGTCACTTTATCTAAATATATCCATGTGTGATCTAGTTTTGAAGGATTTATTAAAACGAATTTAATGGTGCAATCAAAATTTAATTTGGATTTTTGGTTTATGAGTTATAGCATTTTTTCTCTTTGTTTAGCTAGTGGGGTCCGCCACTATAGAGTTATAGAGTAAGCACTGTACTACTCTAAATATAGAGTGAGAGAAATGATAGAGTATCATTTTAGAGTACCAAATACAGCCGTTTTTACTCTATATTCATACTCTAAAACTCTAAAGTATCGTTTTAAAGTACCCATAGCCTGACGAGAGGGAGAGGACGGAGGAGAGAAAAGAGGGTACAGGAAAAGAGACTGTAGCCGGCTAACCGCGGCCCGTGTCCGTGTGTATGTACGGGGCAAGGCACCGCCGCACCGGAGGGGAGGAGCAGTACAAAGATGGCAGCTCATCATGCTGCTGGGTGGCTGCCCGCCTGCCCATGGCCCCTCTCCTCTTGCGACTGCGAAGTAGAGATGGCTATTCTGACAGTGGGGCCTTGCGCTCGTCTTTCCAGCTGTGTTTAGTTACTAAACTTAGGGGGCTAAAATTTACTGTAGCGAAATGTGTATTTCATTTGTATTTAATAATAATTGTCCAACCGTTGATTAATTAGGCTTAAAACGTTCGTCTCGCAAAGTACAACCAAACTGTACAATTAATTTTTTATTTTACCCACATTTAATACTCCATACATATATCATAAATTTGATGTGACAAAATTTTTTTTTATAGTGCACTTTTCTATAGAACTAAACAAACCCTCGGTCGTAAATTCGTACGAACCTACTCTGTTTGAAAAAAAAACCCCGGGGGCCATGGTCCAAGCAGGCAAGCTCACTACTACTACTCCGTCAAAGCTGTTTCCAGAGGTAAAAGTCAAAGCTGTGACCGAAGAAATTATTAAGGCTCGGTTTTTCTACTTGACTTTGTTTGGCAATTAGCAATTTTAGGTACCGATGGAATTCATTAAAAGCAAATAGTTGGCGGATTAATAGTAGTAAATCATAACTAATTAGCTGGTTAACTATTATAGTGTTTCTGTTTTAACCCACTAGCTAAAAGGTGAATGTATTTGTAGTTTTGTTTATAATGCATATTTGCTATGGTTGGCCATGTGGACAGAAGTAAGTAAAAACGTGAAAATTTGTTTTTGCAATCTATAGCTGCTATGAACTAGGTTGAGAATTGGGATAGATAGTTAAATAGGAGTAGTTGTTAGTTGGGTGTCCAACTATCGATTAATTGATTTATTAGTTGGGTTTGGATCCATTTGAATCCATTTTAGATAATTTTTAGCAGCTGACTACTCCCTCCGTCCCCAAATAAATCAATTTCTATGATCCGTGCCAGTCAAATTTTCTTAAGTTTGATTAACTTTATAGGAAAGAGTAACAACATTTATGTTATATAATGAGCACCTTATGAAAATATATTGTATGGTATGTAAATCTAATGATACTAATTTGATACCATAAAGTTTAACCTTTTTTCTAGAAATTCAATCAAAGTTTAAAAGGTTTGACTTAAGATAACTCTAAGAATCTATTTATTCAGGGACAGAGGCAGTATTAGGGTCCGTTTGGCATCGCTCCGTGGAGCATATTCTCACGGAGAATCGTTCTCTGGTTGCCAAATGCATTTTTCAGCGAGAAGTGATTCTCTGCTGATTCTGTGAAGTGATTCTCTGAAATGAACTAAGAGGCTGAGAGCTAAAAAAAGTAGCTTCACCTGATTCTGTGAAGTGATTCTCCATGCTGATTTTGAGAGTTTATGCTAAACAATCAAAGAGAATCACTTTCAGCCACAGAATCACTTCACCAGTGAATCAGAGAGCACAGCTCTGCCAAACGGACCCTTAGCTGGTGGATCCAAACGAGGCATTATAACAGTAGCAACAAAAGTAGTGTAGGGTTATTTGAAAACACAAGTATTTCCTTGTTATCTTAAATGCTTCGCTAATAGGCACCCGTGGAAGATGATCCTACGAGATCTAGTTTCATGCCCAAATGTTTAGCTATCCTCACAAAAAGGTCATTAATTTATTATACCATATAATTGAACTAAAGTGATCTACGGTTTACTTCTTAACTTTAGCTAACTAAACTTTAGACATGGATCTAGATAGGACCTTAGTGGATGTGGTGATACTCGCCTGCTAAGGATTAAACCTCTGAGTTTGATGGGTTGTTTTTACCTCCTTTATTATATCAGTAGGTGAAAACAATTGATAGTGGGGAACTTGAGGTTACTGAGACACTAAAGGTACAGAGAAAAGTATGATGTTGTACGTGCTCTGTGATAGCGGGAAACTTGATAGGTAGGAATCCATAATACTCTGTTTGGATGTATGTGTCTGCACCTCAATCCATATGTGTTGGAGTGAAATGGAATGAAATTTAGTTCAATTCACTATAATCCACTTCAACATATGTGATTGCAATGAATGCATGCGCATCCAAACAAGGTCTAAAAGATGATAGTGGGGAACTTGATAGATAGTAAATTTCAAGAACTTGAGGTTACTGAAACAATTGATTGCGGGGAACTTGATAGGTCAGAATCCATAAAAGTATGATGTTGTACGTGCTCTGTGATAGCATTAATTGTGGAAATACAATTACTCAAATGCAATTACACTATCCTTGAAATGTAAGGAAAACAGAGAAAAGTACAGTTACATTAGTTGCATAGACCATAGATAATTATTCGTTAATGTGCAGGCAACTAACAGCTTTTAGACAAAATAGAAGATTGCTGAGTTTCATCTGAACAATAGCATTTGGTGGATAGTGATATCTAGTTGATACATCTTGATTTGCATGTCCCATTGTCCCCACTAGTTCATGTTATTCACTACTGGGGACATGCAAATTAATTTACATCTTAAATGATATTTCGTTGCAAATATTAATGCATATGGCCACTAAGATTAAACAGAAACAGAAGAGATCTGGAACACATCAATGACTATTGGATATTGCACTAGCAATAATTTGAAAAAAGAGTAACATTCCAAAAAGAAAAAGGAAAAGAGAACTTACCAGCCACTCCAAGCTTCAGTCCACATTGTGGGCTTGTAAGGCTTGTTAGGAGAAAATGCATCACAGTAGAAACCATTGCACGCATTGATCTGTTAGGAGTCAAATCAAATTTCAAGAACTGATTCTACAAGACAGACACAATTATAAACATAGCATGCAGCATGCTACAGTACAGAATCATCATAATCAAAATTAAGTGAGCTGACATTGATTTGATCTTGATCCTCCAAATGCTTGCAGGATATGCATTGAGATTCAGTTTCCTTGTTATGGATCATGCAACTAATATAATAGGATGTAAGCATTTGGATAAATATCAGAAGTAACATTATTTAGAACAGGGGATGAGCCGCCTATTATGACTATCGAAACCACAACATCATTTTTTAGCAGGAATTATGCTACTGCAGAAAGAAAAGAAAGACAACGGACAAGCTCCTGGGCACATTATCAGAACCATATGGCGGTCATTTTACTAATTTGACCACCCATTGACAAAAAATAATACGATGCAAATGGAGTTATTGGTGTAGTGCAAGATTACTGTACCACTGGATCAGGTGCATCCTCCTCCTTGCACATCACCCACGGCACACCAGTGCCCAATCCGATGGCCATCTTTGCTGCCCAGTTGATATATGCCTGACCTGCAGCACCAAACTCCTTGCCTTCTGGCCCATACTCATTCTCAATCTGTGCAACGAAATATCATTTAAGATGTAAATTAATTTGCATGTCCCCAGTAGTGAATAACATGAACTAGTGGGGACAATGGGACATGCAAATCAAGATGTATCAACTAGATATCACTATCCACCAAATGCTATTGTTCAGATGAAACTCAGCAATCTTCTATTTTGTCTAAAAGCTGTTAGTTGCCTGCACATTAACGAATAATTATCTATGGTCTATGCAACTAATGTAACTGTACTTTTCTCTGTTTTCCTTACATTTCAAGGATAGTGTAATTGCATTTGAGTAATTGTATTTCCACAATTAATGCTATCACAGAGCACGTACAACATCATACTTTTATGGATTCTGACCTATCAAGTTCCCCGCAATCAATTGTTTCAGTAACCTCAAGTTCTTGAAATTTACTATCTATCAAGTTCCCCACTATCATCTTTAGACCTTGTTTGGATGCGCATGCATTCATTGCAATCACATATGTTGAAGTGGATTATAGTGAATTGAACTAAATTTCATTCCATTTCACTCCAACACATATGGATTGAGGTGCAGACACATACATCCAAACAGAGTATTATGGATTCCTACCTATCAAGTTTCCCGCTATCACAGAGCACGTACAACATCATACTTTTCTCTGTACCTTTAGTGTCTCAGTAACCTCAAGTTCCCCACTATCAATTGTTTTCACCTACTGATATAATAAAGGAGGTAAAAACAACCCATCAAACTCAGAGGTTTAATCCTTAGCAGGCGAGTATCACCACATCCACTAAGGTCCTATCTAGATCCATGTCTAAAGTTTAGTTAGCTAAAGTTAAGAAGTAAACCGTAGATCACTTTAGTTCAATTATATGGTATAATAAATTAATGACCTTTTTGTGAGGATAGCTAAACATTTGGGCATGAAACTAGATCTCGTAGGATCATCTTCCACGGGTGCCTATTAGCGAAGCATTTAAGATAACAAGGAAATACTTGTGTTTTCAAATAACCCTACACTACTTTTGTTGCTACTGTTATAATGCCTCGTTTGGATCCACCAGCTAAGGGTCCGTTTGGCAGAGCTGTGCTCTCTGATTCACTGGTGAAGTGATTCTGTGGCTGAAAGTGATTCTCTTTGATTGTTTAGCATAAACTCTCAAAATCAGCATGGAGAATCACTTCACAGAATCAGGTGAAGCTACTTTTTTTAGCTCTCAGCCTCTTAGTTCATTTCAGAGAATCACTTCACAGAATCAGCAGAGAATCACTTCTCGCTGAAAAATGCATTTGGCAACCAGAGAACGATTCTCCGTGAGAATATGCTCCACGGAGCGATGCCAAACGGACCCTAATACTGCCTCTGTCCCTGAATAAATAGATTCTTAGAGTTATCTTAAGTCAAACCTTTTAAACTTTGATTGAATTTCTAGAAAAAAGGTTAAACTTTATGGTATCAAATTAGTATCATTAGATTTACATACCATACAATATATTTTCATAAGGTGCTCATTATATAACATAAATGTTGTTACTCTTTCCTATAAAGTTAATCAAACTTAAGAAAATTTGACTGGCACGGAATCATAGGAAATTGATTTATTTGGGGACGGAGGGAGTAGTCAGCTGCTAAAAATTATCTAAAATGGATTCAAATGGATCCAAACCCAACTAATAAATCAATTAATCGATAGTTGGACACCCAACTAACAACTACTCCTATTTAACTATCTATCCCAATTCTCAACCTAGTTCATAGCAGCTATAGATTGCAAAAACAAATTTTCACGTTTTTACTTACTTCTGTCCACATGGCCAACCATAGCAAATATGCATTATAAACAAAACTACAAATACATTCACCTTTTAGCTAGTGGGTTAAAACAGAAACACTATAATAGTTAACCAGCTAATTAGTTATGATTTACTACTATTAATCCGCCAACTATTTGCTTTTAATGAATTCCATCGGTACCTAAAATTGCTAATTGCCAAACAAAGTCAAGTAGAAAAACCGAGCCTTAATAATTTCTTCGGTCACAGCTTTGACTTTTACCTCTGGAAACAGCTTTGACGGAGTAGTAGTAGTGAGCTTGCCTGCTTGGACCATGGCCCCCGGGGTTTTTTTTTCAAACAGAGTAGGTTCGTACGAATTTACGACCGAGGGTTTGTTTAGTTCTATAGAAAAGTGCACTATAAAAAAAAATTTTGTCACATCAAATTTATGATATATGTATGGAGTATTAAATGTGGGTAAAATAAAAAATTAATTGTACAGTTTGGTTGTACTTTGCGAGACGAACGTTTTAAGCCTAATTAATCAACGGTTGGACAATTATTATTAAATACAAATGAAATACACATTTCGCTACAGTAAATTTTAGCCCCCTAAGTTTAGTAACTAAACACAGCTGGAAAGACGAGCGCAAGGCCCCACTGTCAGAATAGCCATCTCTACTTCGCAGTCGCAAGAGGAGAGGGGCCATGGGCAGGCGGGCAGCCACCCAGCAGCATGATGAGCTGCCATCTTTGTACTGCTCCTCCCCTCCGGTGCGGCGGTGCCTTGCCCCGTACATACACACGGACACGGGCCGCGGTTAGCCGGCTACAGTCTCTTTTCCTGTACCCTCTTTTCTCTCCTCCGTCCTCTCCCTCTCGTCAGGCTATGGGTACTTTAAAACGATACTTTAGAGTTTTAGAGTATGAATATAGAGTAAAAACGGCTGTATTTGGTACTCTAAAATGATACTCTATCATTTCTCTCACTCTATATTTAGAGTAGTACAGTGCTTACTCTATAACTCTATAGTGGCGGACCCCACTAGCTAAACAAAGAGAAAAAATGCTATAACTCATAAACCAAAAATCCAAATTAAATTTTGATTGCACCATTAAATTCGTTTTAATAAATCCTTCAAAACTAGATCACACATGGATATATTTAGATAAAGTGACAAGTGGATCCTATAGTGGATAGAGGATGAATGGGTGCGGAAGAATTAAGTATAAAGAAGATAATCTTACTTATATAGATAATGAATATAGAGCTTCATGAGTACGGGTAGTCTTACGCGGACAGGAGGGGAGAAAAGAGGGTACAGGAAAAGAGACTGTAGCCGGCTAACCGCGGCCCGTGTCCGTGTGTATGTACGGGGCAAGGCACCGCCGCACCGGAGGGGAGGAGCAGTACAAAGATGGCAGCTCATCATGCTGCTGGGTGGCTGCCCGCCTGCCCATGGCCCCTCTCCTCTTGCGACTGCGAAGTAGAGATGGCTATTCTGACAGTGGGGCCTTGCGCTCGTCTTTCCAGCTGTGTTTAGTTACTAAACTTAGGGGGCTAAAATTTACTGTAGCGAAATGTGTATTTCATTTGTATTTAATAATAATTGTCCAACCGTTGATTAATTAGGCTTAAAACGTTCGTCTCGCAAAGTACAACCAAACTGTACAATTAATTTTTTATTTTACCCACATTTAATACTCCATACATATATCATAAATTTGATGTGACAAAATTTTTTTTTATAGTGCACTTTTCTATAGAACTAAACAAACCCTCGGTCGTAAATTCGTACGAACCTACTCTGTTTGAAAAAAAAAACCCCGGGGGCCATGGTCCAAGCAGGCAAGCTCACTACTACTACTCCGTCAAAGCTGTTTCCAGAGGTAAAAGTCAAAGCTGTGACCGAAGAAATTATTAAGGCTCGGTTTTTCTACTTGACTTTGTTTGGCAATTAGCAATTTTAGGTACCGATGGAATTCATTAAAAGCAAATAGTTGGCGGATTAATAGTAGTAAATCATAACTAATTAGCTGGTTAACTATTATAGTGTTTCTGTTTTAACCACTAGCTAAAAGGTGAATGTATTTGTAGTTTTGTTTATAATGCATATTTGCTATGGTTGGCCATGTGGACAGAAGTAAGTAAAAACGTGAAAATTTGTTTTTGCAATCTATAGCTGCTATGAACTAGGTTGAGAATTGGATAGATAGTTAAATAGGAGTAGTTGTTAGTTGGGTGTCCAACTATCGATTAATTGATTTATTAGTTGGGTTTGGATCCATTTGAATCCATTTTAGATAATTTTTAGCAGCTGACTACTCCCTCCGTCCCCAAATAAATCAATTTCTATGATCCGTGCCAGTCAAATTTTCTTAAGTTTGATTAACTTTATAGGAAAGAGTAACAACATTTATGTTATATAATGAGCACCTTATGAAAATATATTGTATGGTATGTAAATCTAATGATACTAATTTGATACCATAAAGTTTAACCTTTTTTCTAGAAATTCAATCAAAGTTTAAAAGGTTTGACTTAAGATAACTCTAAGAATCTATTTATTCAGGGACAGAGGCAGTATTAGGGTCCGTTTGGCATCGCTCCGTGGAGCATATTCTCACGGAGAATCGTTCTCTGGTTGCCAAATGCATTTTTCAGCGAGAAGTGATTCTCTGCTGATTCTGTGAAGTGATTCTCTGAAATGAACTAAGAGGCTGAGAGCTAAAAAAAGTAGCTTCACCTGATTCTGTGAAGTGATTCTCCATGCTGATTTTGAGAGTTTATGCTAAACAATCAAAGAGAATCACTTTCAGCCACAGAATCACTTCACCAGTGAATCAGAGAGCACAGCTCTGCCAAACGGACCCTTAGCTGGTGGATCCAAACGAGGCATTATAACAGTAGCAACAAAAGTAGTGTAGGGTTATTTGAAAACACAAGTATTTCCTTGTTATCTTAAATGCTTCGCTAATAGGCACCCGTGGAAGATGATCCTACGAGATCTAGTTTCATGCCCAAATGTTTAGCTATCCTCACAAAAAGGTCATTAATTTATTATACCATATAATTGAACTAAAGTGATCTACGGTTTACTTCTTAACTTTAGCTAACTAAACTTTAGACATGGATCTAGATAGGACCTTAGTGGATGTGGTGATACTCGCCTGCTAAGGATTAAACCTCTGAGTTTGATGGGTTGTTTTTACCTCCTTTATTATATCAGTAGGTGAAAACAATTGATAGTGGGGAACTTGAGGTTACTGAGACACTAAAGGTACAGAGAAAAGTATGATGTTGTACGTGCTCTGTGATAGCGGGAAACTTGATAGGTAGGAATCCATAATACTCTGTTTGGATGTATGTGTCTGCACCTCAATCCATATGTGTTGGAGTGAAATGGAATGAAATTTAGTTCAATTCACTATAATCCACTTCAACATATGTGATTGCAATGAATGCATGCGCATCCAAACAAGGTCTAAAAGATGATAGTGGGGAACTTGATAGATAGTAAATTTCAAGAACTTGAGGTTACTGAAACAATTGATTGCGGGGAACTTGATAGGTCAGAATCCATAAAAGTATGATGTTGTACGTGCTCTGTGATAGCATTAATTGTGGAAATACAATTACTCAAATGCAATTACACTATCCTTGAAATGTAAGGAAAACAGAGAAAAGTACAGTTACATTAGTTGCATAGACCATAGATAATTATTCGTTAATGTGCAGGCAACTAACAGCTTTTAGACAAAATAGAAGATTGCTGAGTTTCATCTGAACAATAGCATTTGGTGGATAGTGATATCTAGTTGATACATCTTGATTTGCATGTCCCATTGTCCCCACTAGTTCATGTTATTCACTACTGGGGACATGCAAATTAATTTACATCTTAAATGATATTTCGTTGCACAGATTGAGAATGAGTATGGGCCAGAAGGCAAGGAGTTTGGTGCTGCAGGTCAGGCATATATCAACTGGGCAGCAAAGATGGCCATCGGATTGGGCACTGGTGTGCCGTGGGTGATGTGCAAGGAGGAGGATGCACCTGATCCAGTGGTACAGTAATCTTGCACTACACCAATAACTCCATTTGCATCGTATTATTTTTTGTCAATGGGTGGTCAAATTAGTAAAATGACCGCCATATGGTTCTGATAATGTGCCCAGGAGCTTGTCCGTTGTCTTTCTTTTCTTTCTGCAGTAGCATAATTCCTGCTAAAAAATGATGTTGTGGTTTCGATAGTCATAATAGGCGGCTCATCCCCTGTTCTAAATAATGTTACTTCTGATATTTATCCAAATGCTTACATCCTATTATATTAGTTGCATGATCCATAACAAGGAAACTGAATCTCAATGCATATCCTGCAG
>JAHUYU010000390.1:0-21327 GCA_030439765.1 Tripidium arundinaceum | reverse complement strand
GTTGGTGCTTCCCTCCAATTCAAACGTTTGCTCCCGAAATTGATTTTCCACAAAGCATTTATTAAATTTTTATATTTTCATAAATATTTTGAAAAAGAGAAAAGATAACAGAAAAATCTTAAACTATCAGAAAGTTATTTTCTCTTTTTTTCTAAAAAGTTTATTTTAAATTTTGAATGTATTTTGAAATTTTATTTTATTTTATTTTTTTGAAAGATAACTACCGATTTACCTTCGGCAAGGGCTCGACGTTTTATAGTCTGTCGGCAAGACTTCTCCTCCTTCATTGCTCTGTAGCTGTATGAACAAATTCAGGGGAATTCTCGGGTTGCCCCGGGATTTTTCCTGAATGGTTGACAGGAATAGCGGCAGCAATCTGAGCTAGTTGAGTTTCTATCATCTTATTAAAGCTCAGCTGATTCTTAACAGAGGAGGATAAACTTTCAATTCTTGAATTCATATTTTCCAAAATTTTATCATTATTCATCATCTTTTTAATGATATTTTCATTGATTTTGGCTTGGCCTAAGACCAAGTCTTTCAAGGAAGGTTGGTTTGAATTGTAATTGAAATTTGAATTACCTCCTTGAAATGGTGGACGCTGTTGATTGTTCCGCCCATTATTGCCTCCTGGTTGGCGGAACCCGTTGTTGATGTAGGCAGCGTCTTCACGGGTCTCGGGGCAGTCATTCCCCGAGTGGCCAACATCACCACAGACCTCGCACGTCATCTGAGAGTCCATGGCCTTGATAGTGCCTTGTATTTCCTTTTCATTGGCACGTTCGTCAAGTCTTTTCATGAGAAGGTCTAATTTGGCAGTGAGCATATCCGTCTCCTTCACGGTATGCATGCCTTTTTGTTGTTTTGTTTCCTCTCCCCAACTTTGGTTGGTCACCATTTTGTCAATCAGAGCCGTAGCTCCGGTGGTGGTGAGTGAGAGGAATGCCCCTCCAGCAGCAGCATCAAGGTGCCCTTTTGACATGGGCGTTAACCCATCATAAAAGTTCTGGAACACTAGCCAGCTTTCCATACCGTGGTGTGGGCAGGCGAGGATGTATTCTTGTAGCCTTTCCCATGCCTCGGGTATGGTTTCAGTAGAGTTTTGCTGGAAGTTGGCGATTCTTCCCCTCAGGGCAGTGGTTTTGCCCATGGGGAAGAATTTGGCGAGAAATGCCGTGGAGCATTTCGCCCACGTGTCGACTGCTTCCGGAGCCTGATAATCTCTGGTGCGATGTCCTTGATAACGATGGTGTCGCACAACTCAAGGAAGTGCTGAAGATGCGCGTTTGTGTCCTCGCTTGGCAAGCCGCAGAACGGGCTTGCCTGCACCATCGTAATGAGCCCGGTACGAAGCTCAAAGTTCTTGTCACCTACATTGACAGCGGGCCCGGTGGGCACGTTGGCAACGGCCGGGACAGAGAATTCGCGGAGGGTCATCTGGGCCATAGCGGTAGTAGCGGATGGTGCGGAGTTGACTGGTTCAGCTGACGGTGGAGTAGCAGAAGAAGAAGCGGCACGAGACCAGTTCTTCCTTAGGAGTGCCTCCGGATTGCTGATGTAGTTGTTCGGCAGGGAGAAACCAGTCATACACTATCCTGTTTTCATCCACAACAGGAGAAAACAAGTAGAGTTCACCTGCATAAGCAGTGGTTACCATGCATGCATATCATCATGAACATGTCCTACTAGATCTTATACACCAATGCCTTCCCCGGCAACGGCGCCAGAAATGCTTGTTGGCATTTCTTAGCGTCGTCACCAAGAATAGGGATAGGACCCATCCCCGGCAACGGCGCCAAAATGTCTGTTGGCATTTCCCAGCATCACTGCCAGAAAAGGCAATGACACCGGAGAATGTCAACCGGTAAATCTTAACGATTACAGATTTAACTCCGCAAGCGCATGGAAATACCGTTGTAGCATTTCACCCGGAAGTATTTCAGGGTATCATTATTTATATTTTCCCAAAGGAAGGCATGGTGTAAAGAGTCTAGTTTGGATATGAACAAGATAACATGATTGCAAAGATGAACCAATGCTTATGGCAGGGGTAAACATGATAGTTTTGGGATAGTGCGACACACACTCGAGTCTAGCACCTGAGCAGAGTAAGAAGGAAGAAGGACTAAAGAATAAAAGAATAAATCTATGAGAGCAGGCATATCCTTGATACAGCTATGCAAAGAATAGTAAGTAATCATACATGTACATGAGTAAGAGCTAGCGCTAAGTGTGAGGTAGGTCGGGAGGCCACCGAGTACTGGTCTGCCAGCAACCTCATGTGACAATTTACGTACTCCTACACCATACCCGAACGTGGGGGATTACGAAGGACGGACAGGGCTGTCACCACCTGCCGCCTACCCCTCAACCGTGGAGCATGAAATGCATTCACCTGCTTCTATATACCCGAGCACCATGCTCGCGTATAGAGAAACTACCCAAACCCCCCCGGGTCCTCGACCCTACGGATCGACAGGTAAGAAGCTTGGGCACACCCGAAAGCACGATGAACCGCCACCTCAACTTAACTCTATTTCTTATCATAAACATGATATGAATGAGTAAGCATAAAGTTCTACATGGCAACATCATGACATATAAACTATAGAGTAGCTCATATATCAAGATAATATCATGAGAACTATACTCTAGTTTACTTGCATAACTATATCGATAAAATGAAGACAAGACTTTGGAGAAATGATTCATCTTATTCATACCAAGATTCTTCTCCAAGGAGTCAAGCCCTCCAAGGTAGCCTTGCCTTGCTCTAGAACTACTAAGGAAAGGTAAAAACTAGAGAGGTATTGCTCAAGATGTATTGACTCAAGGTGGTGTGTGTGTTATGAGAGCACTACCCCTCCTTTTATACATAATGGAGGTCGGTTTGGGGTGACATAAAATAGGAAACTAGCCTACACCGCCTCTACATGTCGGCATGCAACCGCCAGAGAAGAGTGGGCCCGAGGGGAGCCAGTGGCGGTGCGGCCGCACCCTGGGTGCGCCGCACCCTGGCCCGCTCCTCTCGCCACTGCCTTTCTCTGGTGTGCCTTTGGTTGGACCAGGGTTACTTCCACGTAGGTGTTCAGCCCAAGTTTTGCATGAAAGTGGGCTTTTGCTTGGCTCCTTGGTATATGATCTGCGTTATGCTTTCTCTGTTGGCGTATTTTGATTCTTGTTCCACTGTATTTTGGTATAGTCTCTGCAAAATAATAAGCTTCCAATACAAGTGGAACTTTGTCAATAGTAAAAGCATATGTGTCGAAAGTATGTTTATTTCTCCTCTTTTGGACTATAATTGGTGGTCGGATATGGTCGTTAGTGACCGCCAACATCCCCCGGGACTCCGACCCTACGGATCGACAAGTAAAAGACTTGGGCACACCCAAAGGCACGATGAACCACCACCTCAACTTAGCTCGAATTCCAATTATATAAGTTATATGAATGGTTAAGCATAAAGTCATGTACTCTAATCTCATGACATACAATCTATACACTAGTTCATATGTCAAGATCATAACATAAAGACTATACTCTAGTTCATAATCATGACTATAATTATAAGATAAGAGCATGAGTTTGGAAGGACTCATATTTCTATTCAAACCAAGAATCTCTTCTTCCAAGGAGCAAAGCCCTCCAAGGTAGCTTTGCCTTGCTCTAAAACACTACTAAAGGAAAAAGAACTAGTGGAGGTGTGAGGTAGTTTGCTCCCAAATGGTGTGTGTGTGTAGAGAGGCGGCTCTCCCCCTCATATACTAGTCCTAGGGTGGTTCTGGAGAATATTCTAAGGAGATCCCTGCCAAACCGCCTTGGGGAGCGTTAAACGAACTGCCTCGTTGAAGGAGGGCGCAGGTGGCAGCCAGGGGGTGCGGCCGCACCCCTGGTGCGCCCGCCCCTGGTGGAGCCGCCCAGCAACTGCCTTCTCATGGTCGGTTCTTGAGTGGGCCTGGGCCATGGCTATGCCGGTGGTTGGCCCATATTTGATAGGTAAGTGGGCCTTCTCTTATTTCATTTGCGTAGATCTGCTTTACGCTTCCCTGGATTGAGCCTTTTGGTTTGTTTTCCACTATATTTGTGTATATGTCCTGCAAAATATTGATCTTCCAAATACATGTGGAACTTGGTTAATAATAACATATGTGCATAAGTTTGCTAGTTTCTCCTCCTTTTGAGTCTTAATTGGCGGTCGGATTTGATCGTTAAGGACCGCCAACAATGAGCCTTCATGTGCTCATCATTTTTTTTCAATACTTTGGACCTTCATGTGTCCATTTTTTTCTTTCTTTCTGTGGGACCTTCATGTGTCCCTATATTTTTTTCTTTTCTCACATATTTTTGTGTAGCACATGTCTCTTAAACCACATATTGAGAGAGAGATCACTACTTTGTAGAACCTGGAGTATTTATTTTAAGACATTTTTTTGTCTACTCCCAGTGTAGGAGTAGAATATGTTAGTGGATGAAAGCATGTTTTAGCGTATTCCCAGTGTAGGAATAGCTTTTATATGTGGCGTGTACGTGATCTTAATCTTGGGGGCATGACAACTTTCTCAACAAGGGTCAACAAGACTTGACAAAACTCAATGCAGGAGTAAGTAGCAAAAGTTTGGAGGTTTAAAGCTCTAATCACTAGATATGGCTTTGGTAGGAATTTGCATATCATTGAGCAGCATGCTATTTGAATTTTGCTTTTGTAAAATAAATCCCAAGTTCTTCACATAAAAGGGCAAGGTTCGTTTTCATCCTGCTATATCTCATTAACCAAAATTAAACACCATGTCTAATTTTGATTAAAGAAGGTCATTTTAACCTAAGCACCATGCTTAATTTAAAAAGTCTATGGTTGTACCACATGTGCCCATGTGAATACATCCAAACCAGAGCGTATGACATAAACAAGGGAAGCATGATTTTGTATGAGCAAGCAATATTTTCATGGAGATAAATATGAGTAAAAGAAAAAAATATAGGGACACATGAAGGTCCCACAGAAAGAAAGAAAAAAATGGACACATGAAGGTCCAAAGTATTGAAAAAAAATGATGAGCACATGAAGGCTCATTGTTGGCGGTCCTTAACGATCAAATCCGACCGCCAATTAAGACTCAAAAGGAGGAGAAACTAGCAAACTTATGCACATATGTTATTATTAACCAAGTTCCACATGTATTTGGAAGATCAATATTTTGCAGGACATATACACAAATATAGTGGAAAACAAACCAAAAGGCTCAATCCAGGGAAGCGTAAAGCAGATCTACGCAAATGAAATAAGAGAAGGCCCACTTACCTATCAAATATGGGCCAACCACCGGCATAGCCATGGCCCAGGCCCACTCAAGAACCGACCATGAGAAGGCAGTTGCTGGGCGGCTCCACCAGGGGGCGGGCGCACCAGGGGTGCGGCCGCACCCCCTGGCTGCCACCTGCGCCCTCCTTCAACGAGGCAGTTCGTTTAACGCTCCCCAAGGCGGTTTGGCAGGGATCTCCTTAGAATATTCTCCAGAACCACCCTAGGACTAGTATATGAGGGGGAGAGCCGCCTCTCTACACACACACACCATTTGGGAGCAAACTACCTCACACCTCCACTAGTTCTTTTTCCTTTAGTAGTGTTTTAGAGCAAGGCAAAGCTACCTTGGAGGGCTTTGCTCCTTGGAAGAAGAGATTCTTGGTTTGAATAGAAATATGAGTCCTTCCAAACTCATGCTCTTATCTTATAATTATAGTCATGATTATGAACTAGAGTATAGTCTTTATGTTATGATCTTGACATATGAACTAGTGTATAGATTGTATGTCATGAGATTAGAGTACATGACTTTATGCTTAACCATTCATATAACTTATATAATTGGAATTCGAGCTAAGTTGAGGTGGTGGTTCATCGTGCCTTTGGGTGTGCCCAAGTCTTTTACTTGTCGATCCGTAGGGTCGGAGTCCCGGGGGGATGTTGGCGGTCACTAACGACCATATCCGACCACCAATTATAGTCCAAAAGAGGAGAAATAAACATACTTTCGACACATATGCTTTTACTATTGACAAAGTTCCACTTGTATTGGAAGCTTATTATTTTGCAGAGACTATACCAAAATACAGTGGAACAAGAATCAAAATACGCCAACAGAGAAAGCATAACGCAGATCATATACCAAGGAGCCAAGCAAAAGCCCACTTTCATGCAAAACTTGGGCTGAACACCTACGTGGAAGTAACCCTGGTCCAACCAAAGGCACACCAGAGAAAGGCAGTGGCGAGAGGAGCGGGCCAGGGTGCGGCGCACCCAGGGTGCGGCCGCACCGCCACTGGCTCCCCTCGGGCCCACTCTTCTCTGGCGGTTGCATGCCGACATGTAGAGGCGGTGTAGGCTAGTTTCCTATTTTATGTCACCCCAAACCGACCTCCATTATGTATAAAAGGAGGGGTAGTGCTCTCATAACACACACACCACCTTGAGTCAATACATCTTGAGCAATACCTCTCTAGTTTTTACCTTTCCTTAGTAGTTCTAGAGCAAGGCAAGGCTACCTTGGAGGGCTTGACTCCTTGGAGAAGAATCTTGGTATGAATAAGATGAATCATTTCTCCAAAGTCTTGTCTTCATTTTATCGATATAGTTATGCAAGTAAACTAGAGTATAGTTCTCATGATATTATCTTGATATATGAGCTACTCTATAGTTTATATGTCATGATGTTGCCATGTAGAACTTTATGCTTACTCATTCATATCATGTTTATGATAAGAAATAGAGTTAAGTTGAGGTGGCGGTTCATCGTGCTTTCGGGTGTGCCCAAGCTTCTTACCTGTCGATCCGTAGGGTCGAGGACCCGGGGGGTTTGGGTAGTTTCTCTATACGCGAGCATGGTGCTCGGGTATATAGAAGCAGGTGAATGCATTTCATGCTCCACGGTTGAGGGGTAGGCGGCAGGTGGTGACAGCCCTGTCCGTCCTTCGTAATCCCCCACGTTCGGGTATGGTGTAGGAGTACGTAAATTGTCACATGAGGTTGCTGGCAGACCAGTACTCGGTGGCCTCCCGACCTACCTCACACTTAGCGCTAGCTCTTACTCATGTACATGTATGATTACTTACTATTCTTTGCATAGCTGTATCAAGGATATGCCTGCTCTCATAGATTTATTCTTTTATTCTTTAGTCCTTCTTCCTTCTTACTCTGCTCAGGTGCTAGACTCGAGTGTGTGTCGCACTATCCCAAAACTATCATGTTTACCCCTGCCATAAGCATTGGTTCATCTTTGCAATCATGTTATCTTGTTCATATCCAAACTAGACTCTTTACACCATGCCTTCCTTTGGGAAAATATAAATAATGATACCCTGAAATACTTCCGGGTGAAATGCTACAACGGTATTTCCATGCGCTTGCGGAGTTAAATCTGTAATCGTTAAGATTTACCGGTTGACATTCTCCGGTGTCATTGCCTTTTCTGGCAGTGATGCTGGGAAATGCCAACAGACATTTTTGGCGCCGTTGCCGGGGATGGGTCCTATCCCTATTCTTGGTGACGACGCTAAGAAATGCCAACAAGCATTTCTGGCGCCGTTGCCGGGGAAGGCATTGGTGTATAAGATCTAGTAGGACATGTTCATGATGATATGCATGCATGGTAACCACTGCTTATGCAGGTGAACTCTACTTGTTTTCTCCTGTTGTGGATGAAAACAGGATAGTGTATGACTGGTTTCTCCCTGCCGAACAACTACATCAGCAATCCGGAGGCACTCCTAAGGAAGAACTGGTCTCGTGCCGCTTCTTCTTCTGCTACTCCACCGTCAGCTGAACCAGTCAACTCCGCACCATCCGCTACTACCGCTATGGCCCAGATGACCCTCCGCGAATTCTCTGTCCCGGCCGTTGCCAACGTGCCCACCGGGCCCGCTGTCAATGTAGGTGACAAGAACTTTGAGCTTCGTACCGGGCTCATTACGATGGTGCAGGCAAGCCCGTTCTGCGGCTTGCCAAGCGAGGACACAAACGCGCATCTTCAGCACTTCCTTGAGTTGTGCGACACCATCGTTATCAAGGACATCGCACCAGAGATTATCAGGCTCCGGAAGCAGTCGACACGTGGGCGAAATGCTCCACGGCATTTCTCGCCAAATTCTTCCCCATGGGCAAAACCACTGCCCTGAGGGGAAGAATCGCCAACTTCCAGCAAAACTCTACTGAAACCATACCCGAGGCATGGGAAAGGCTACAAGAATACATCCTCGCCTGCCCACACCACGGTATGGAAAGCTGGCTAGTGTTCCAGAACTTTTATGATGGGTTAACGCCCATGTCAAAAGGGCACCTTGATGCTGCTGCTGGAGGGGCATTCCTCTCACTCACCACCACCGGAGCTACGGCTCTGATTGACAAAATGGTGACCAACCAAAGTTGGGGAGAGGAAACAAAACAACAAAAAGGCATGCATACCGTGAAGGAGACGGATATGCTCACTGCCAAATTAGACCTTCTCATGAAAAGACTTGACGAACGTGCCAATGAAAAGGAAATACAAGGCACTATCAAGGCCATGGACTCTCAGATGACGTGCGAGGTCTGTGGTGATGTTGGCCACTCGGGGAATGACTGCCCCGAGACCCGTGAAGACGCTGCCTACATCAACAACGGGTTCCGCCAACCAGGAGGCAATAATGGGCGGAACAATCAACAGCGTCCACCATTTCAAGGAGGTAATTCAAATTTCAATTACAATTCAAACCAACCTTCCTTGAAAGACTTGGTCTTAGGCCAAGCCAAAATCAATGAAAATATCATTAAAAAGATGATGAATAATGATAAAATTTTGGAAAATATGAATTCAAGAATTGAAAGTTTATCCTCCTCTGTTAAGAATCAGCTGAGCTTTAATAAGATGATAGAAACTCAACTAGCTCAGATTGCTGCCGCTATTCCTGTCAACCATTCAGGAAAAATCCCGGGGCAACCCGAGAATTCCCCTGAATTTGTTCATACAGCTACAGAGCAATGAAGGAGGAGAAGTCTTGCCGACAGACTATAAAACGTCGAGCCCTTGCCGAAGGTAAATCGGTAGTTATCTTTCAAAAAAATAAAATAAAATAAAATTTCAAAATACATTCAAAATTTAAAATAAACTTTTTAGAAAAAAAGAGAAAATAACTTTCTGATAGTTTAAGATTTTTCTGTTATCTTTTCTCTTTTTCAAAATATTTATGAAAATATAAAAATTTAATAAATGCTTTGTGGAAAATCAATTTCGGGAGCAAACGTTTGAATTGGAGGGAAGCACCAACGGCTACTTCTTTCTCATAGCCGTTGGGAGCAACCGGTCAAAGGGGGGAAGCAGAGGGCCCACCTCTGGTGCGGCCGCACCCAGGCTGGCGCCTCTTGTGCTGCTGTTTCTCCAACGGCTAGTAGCCGTTATCCTCTCCCCCTTTATGCTGGTGCTTCGTACTATAAATAGGAGAGCTCGGGCTGAGACTCCCCTCATTCTCATACTCTCCAATCTTTTCACTCCCTCTCACTCTCTTGCTCCACCACTTGCAAAATTCTCTTTTCCACAAAGTTCGAGTACAAGGAAACTCTGCAGAAATTTCCTAAGGCTCATCAACACCAAGTCAAGCTCGCGGGTTGTTCGATTTGTTTTCACTAACATAACCCCGTTTGCGAATTTTGTTGTTGTCTTTTTCGCCATGGGCAAGTTCGGGAGGAAGCTCAAAGTTCTTGTCACCTACATTGACAGCGGGCCCGGTGGGCACGTTGGCAACGGCCGGGACAGAGAATTCGCGGAGGGTCATCTGGGCCATAGCGGTAGTAGCGGATGGTGCGGAGTTGACTGGTTCAGCTGACGGTGGAGTAGCAGAAGAAGAAGCGGCACGAGACCAGTTCTTCCTTAGGAGTGCCTCCGGATTGCTGATGTAGTTGTTCGGCAGGGAGAAACCAGTCATACACTATCCTGTTTTCATCCACAACAGGAGAAAACAAGTAGAGTTCACCTGCATAAGCAGTGGTTACCATGCATGCATATCATCATGAACATGTCCTACTAGATCTTATACACCAATGCCTTCCCCGGCAACGGCGCCAGAAATGCTTGTTGGCATTTCTTAGCGTCGTCACCAAGAATAGGGATAGGACCCATCCCCGGCAACGGCGCCAAAAATGTCTGTTGGCATTTCCCAGCATCACTGCCAGAAAAGGCAATGACACCGGAGAATGTCAACCGGTAAATCTTAACGATTACAGATTTAACTCCGCAAGCGCATGGAAATACCGTTGTAGCATTTCACCCGGAAGTATTTCAGGGTATCATTATTTATATTTTCCCAAAGGAAGGCATGGTGTAAAGAGTCTAGTTTGGATATGAACAAGATAACATGATTGCAAAGATGAACCAATGCTTATGGCAGGGGTAAACATGATAGTTTTGGGATAGTGCGACACACACTCGAGTCTAGCACCTGAGCAGAGTAAGAAGGAAGAAGGACTAAAGAATAAAAGAATAAATCTATGAGAGCAGGCATATCCTTGATACAGCTATGCAAAGAATAGTAAGTAATCATACATGTACATGAGTAAGAGCTAGCGCTAAGTGTGAGGTAGGTCGGGAGGCCACCGAGTACTGGTCTGCCAGCAACCTCATGTGACAATTTACGTACTCCTACACCATACCCGAACGTGGGGGATTACGAAGGACGGACAGGGCTGTCACCACCTGCCGCCTACCCCTCAACCGTGGAGCATGAAATGCATTCACCTGCTTCTATATACCCGAGCACCATGCTCGCGTATAGAGAAACTACCCAAACCCCCCCGGGTCCTCGACCCTACGGATCGACAGGTAAGAAGCTTGGGCACACCCGAAAGCACGATGAACCGCCACCTCAACTTAACTCTATTTCTTATCATAAACATGATATGAATGAGTAAGCATAAAGTTCTACATGGCAACATCATGACATATAAACTATAGAGTAGCTCATATATCAAGATAATATCATGAGAACTATACTCTAGTTTACTTGCATAACTATATCGATAAAATGAAGACAAGACTTTGGAGAAATGATTCATCTTATTCATACCAAGATTCTTCTCCAAGGAGTCAAGCCCTCCAAGGTAGCCTTGCCTTGCTCTAGAACTACTAAGGAAAGGTAAAAACTAGAGAGGTATTGCTCAAGATGTATTGACTCAAGGTGGTGTGTGTGTTATGAGAGCACTACCCCTCCTTTTATACATAATGGAGGTCGGTTTGGGGTGACATAAAATAGGAAACTAGCCTACACCGCCTCTACATGTCGGCATGCAACCGCCAGAGAAGAGTGGGCCCGAGGGGAGCCAGTGGCGGTGCGGCCGCACCCTGGGTGCGCCGCACCCTGGCCCGCTCCTCTCGCCACTGCCTTTCTCTGGTGTGCCTTTGGTTGGACCAGGGTTACTTCCACGTAGGTGTTCAGCCCAAGTTTTGCATGAAAGTGGGCTTTTGCTTGGCTCCTTGGTATATGATCTGCGTTATGCTTTCTCTGTTGGCGTATTTTGATTCTTGTTCCACTGTATTTTGGTATAGTCTCTGCAAAATAATAAGCTTCCAATACAAGTGGAACTTTGTCAATAGTAAAAGCATATGTGTCGAAAGTATGTTTATTTCTCCTCTTTTGGACTATAATTGGTGGTCGGATATGGTCGTTAGTGACCGCCAACATCCCCCCGGGACTCCGACCCTACGGATCGACAAGTAAAAGACTTGGGCACACCCAAAGGCACGATGAACCACCACCTCAACTTAGCTCGAATTCCAATTATATAAGTTATATGAATGGTTAAGCATAAAGTCATGTACTCTAATCTCATGACATACAATCTATACACTAGTTCATATGTCAAGATCATAACATAAAGACTATACTCTAGTTCATAATCATGACTATAATTATAAGATAAGAGCATGAGTTTGGAAGGACTCATATTTCTATTCAAACCAAGAATCTCTTCTTCCAAGGAGCAAAGCCCTCCAAGGTAGCTTTGCCTTGCTCTAAAACACTACTAAAGGAAAAAGAACTAGTGGAGGTGTGAGGTAGTTTGCTCCCAAATGGTGTGTGTGTGTAGAGAGGCGGCTCTCCCCCTCATATACTAGTCCTAGGGTGGTTCTGGAGAATATTCTAAGGAGATCCCTGCCAAACCGCCTTGGGGAGCGTTAAACGAACTGCCTCGTTGAAGGAGGGCGCAGGTGGCAGCCAGGGGGTGCGGCCGCACCCCTGGTGCGCCCGCCCCCTGGTGGAGCCGCCCAGCAACTGCCTTCTCATGGTCGGTTCTTGAGTGGGCCTGGGCCATGGCTATGCCGGTGGTTGGCCCATATTTGATAGGTAAGTGGGCCTTCTCTTATTTCATTTGCGTAGATCTGCTTTACGCTTCCCTGGATTGAGCCTTTTGGTTTGTTTTCCACTATATTTGTGTATATGTCCTGCAAAATATTGATCTTCCAAATACATGTGGAACTTGGTTAATAATAACATATGTGCATAAGTTTGCTAGTTTCTCCTCCTTTTGAGTCTTAATTGGCGGTCGGATTTGATCGTTAAGGACCGCCAACAATGAGCCTTCATGTGCTCATCATTTTTTTTCAATACTTTGGACCTTCATGTGTCCATTTTTTTCTTTCTTTCTGTGGGACCTTCATGTGTCCCTATATTTTTTTCTTTTCTCACATATTTTTGTGTAGCACATGTCTCTTAAACCACATATTGAGAGAGAGATCACTACTTTGTAGAACCTGGAGTATTTATTTTAAGACATTTTTTTGTCTACTCCCAGTGTAGGAGTAGAATATGTTAGTGGATGAAAGCATGTTTTAGCGTATTCCCAGTGTAGGAATAGCTTTTATATGTGGCGTGTACGTGATCTTAATCTTGGGGGCATGACATAAACTTTCTCAACAAGGGTCAACAAGACTTGACAAAACTCAATGCAGGAGTAAGTAGCAAAAGTTTGGAGGTTTAAAGCTCTAATCACTAGATATGGCTTTGGTAGGAATTTGCATATCATTGAGCAGCATGCTATTTGAATTTTGCTTTTGTAAAATAAATCCCAAGTTCTTCACATAAAAGGGCAAGGTTCGTTTTCATCCTGCTATATCTCATTAACCAAAATTAAACACCATGTCTAATTTTGATTAAAGAAGGTCATTTTAACCTAAGCACCATGCTTAATTTAAAAAGTCTATGGTTGTACCACATGTGCCCATGTGAATACATCCAAACCAGAGCGTATGACATAAACAAGGGAAGCATGATTTTGTATGAGCAAGCAATATTTTCATGGAGATAAATATGAGTAAAAGAGTTGGTGAACATTTATTACCTTTGCATACCTGAGTGTACTTACTGGCAGCATATGTGGATGGAAGTTTTGAGACTGCTGCAGCGGTGGCTTGATTGTGGTGGTAAGCAAAGGCTTAGGAGAGGAGAACCCTTCTTGCTTGTATGCGTGTGACAGCAATGTTGGGTGGAGTCAGGCAGCACATTGGTGTTTATGGTGGCCATGTGGGGCCAGCCTGCTCCTTCTCTCTCTTCCTCTTTCTTGTTTTTTTATATCATCTAATCTCTTTTTTTCTTTCTTTTTTTTATTAGCAAGGTAGAGCTGACATCAATTTTTTTTGGATGGCCTTTGACATGGATGGAACTTGTAGTGAGACTCTCACCATCCTCCCCCACACTTAGACTTTTGTGTGAAAGTCAAGTGTGCAATGTTGGAGGTCTCCTTGTGAGTGTATTCCATCACCAAAGATCATCAAGGTGTACAGTTGATGTAGTTCTCGTGCTGTCTAGCATCGTATGTCCCTTGTTCTTGTTAGTCTCAACCTGAAATGGTTAGCGACAAGAATACCCGAAGGTGCATACTAACTTGATAGCATGTTCTTGCTTTTATTGATAAGAAAGTTTTATTATTATTATTATATATTTTTTTATAATAATCCGGGGTATCTCCCGGCAGTGCTTAGTTTATGGTCATAAGCTTGACCGTGGGAACTTCATCTTGCAGCTATCAACGGTGGTGTAGTTCCCAGCTTCACCACCAAGCATTTAGCAATAACATTCTAGCTGCAAGGTTAGTGCCATAGTACTTCCACGAGATTTGCAAAATTTGTGATAAACATATGCATCCACAACCATTCTTCTAAAAAGTTTAGAAACGAGGATCAAGGGATGGTTGTGGTCCTCGTAGAAGCACAGGGTATGAAGCAACATGTCCTTGGCACAGAAGTTTTCGTTCTCAAGAGATATAACGAGTAGGATCGATGTTGACTCTCGAACATTATCGAGAACAACGTTTGGATGGCCAGAGGGACATGGCTTTGGTTCGAGCGAGGGTGATAAAGGATGTTCCATTTCACAAGAAAGCTCAGGTAAAACGAACGTGATATGAATTTCACCTCCTCGAACGAGTCATGATGCTTCGCATTTGGGTTTGCGGGGCAAGAGGCGAAAGCAGTTTCTTTCTTAAGGCTCCCATAGGTAAGTTTTTTCTTGAAAAATGTTTTCAAAAGAGTAACCTATGAGAAGATCAAATTCAAGGATGGCAAAGATGTGGAAATCCAAGTGAACCTTGGTTTTGTCTATTATGACTGGCACGGCCCTAGCAATCCCACAACACTCAAAGATGAGTCCTGACGGACTTTTGAGGAGCTTGTTGGTCGAGACTAGCGGCATGTTGCCCAAAAGGGCTTCTGCAAGGAATTCTAACATGATATTTGTCTCGACTGTGGGGTTGTGCATGGCTTCTATGACAGTCCCCCTTAATGAACAAGGTATGGTAGTGGAAGGTGAAAGAATCTGAATTGCTTCGGAAGAACATTTCACTTCCATTGACCATTCCTTCGATGGTTCCACCTTAGGGGAAACTTCCTCGGGAGGATGTGTGTGCCTAAAGAGTTTTGAGGTATTGCCATAATCCTCGAATTTGAGAGGGAACTCCGAAGGATGAATTAATCTTTCCTTCGATGTTTGTGGCTCGGGTGAGGGTTCATGAGTCGAATCTAAGGATGCTACATGTTTGGATTCAACTGATGGGGACTCCTCAACACTCGACATGACTTTTGCCTGGAGGGTTCTAGTTTTCATGACAGAAGAAATGTGTCTTTCTAGGAAAACTTCAAGGAATTTCACTTGTTCCATCATGGGTTTGTGTGTAAACCGGCCTCCGGCAGTCACGTCTAGGCATGGGTCAGCATCTATGTCAATACCCGAACAAAAGAGATGCAACAATATGCCATTGGGTAAAGACAGGTCTGGGTCAGCATGTATTGAAAACCAGGCCCAGGCTGCACCTATAGACTCCTTCACATAATGCTTGAAGTCAAGGATTGCCCTTGCTAGAGAGACGATACGAGATATAGGGAAGAATGCAAGACAACACTTATCCTTAAGTTCATCCCAACTCTATTCGTGCTCTCTACGGCTTGAGTGTACCATTTCTTCGCCTTCTCTGTGAGAGAAAAGGGAAACAATGTCCACCCTAGTTTAAAAGCTATGGTTCGGGCACAACCCTGCTCAGGGCATGACAATGAAAACCCTTGCCATCACCTGCACGAGTTCAAGGAGATGTGTTCGTGCCTGAGCATCTCAGGCATGACACAGGAAACTTTAAGGTGGACATTGTTTCCCTTTTCTCTCACAGAGAAGGCGAAGAAATGGTACACTCAAGCCGTAGAGAGCACGAATAGAGTTGGGATGAACTTAAGGATAAGTGTTGTCTTGCATTCTTCCCTATATCTCGTATCGTCTCTCTAGCAAGGGCAATCCTTGACTTCAAGCATTATGTGAAGGAGTCTATAGGTGCAGCCTGGGCCTGGTTTTCAATACATGCTGACCCAGACCTGTCTTTACCCAATGGCATATTGTTGCATCTCTTTTGTTCGGGTATTGACATAGATGCTGACCCATGCCTAGACGTGACTGCCGGAGGCCGGTTTACACACAAACCCATGATGGAACAAGTGAAATTCCTTGAAGTTTTCCTAGAAAGACACATTTCTTCTGTCATGAAAACTAGAACCCTCCAGGCAAAAGTCATGTCGAGTGTTGAGGAGTCCCCATCAGTTGAATCCAAACATGTAGCATCCTTAGATTCGACTCATGAACCCTCACCCGAGCCACAAACATCGAAGGAAAGATTAATTCATCCTTCGGAGTTCCCTCTCAAATTCGAGGATTATGGCAATACCTCAAAACTCTTTAGGCACACACATCCTCCCGAGGAAGTTTCCCCTAAGGTGGAACCATCGAAGGAATGGTCAATGGAAGTGAAATGTTCTTCCGAAGCAATTCAGATTCTTTCACCTTCCACTACCATACCTTGTTCATTAAGGGGGACTGTCATAGAAGCCATGCACAACCCCACAGTCGAGACAAATATCATGTTAGAATTCCTTGCAGAAGCCCTTTTGGGCAACATGCCGCTAGTCTCGACCAACAAGCTCCTCAAAAGTCCGTCAGGACTCATCTTTGAGTGTTGTGGGATTGCTAGGGCCGTGCCAGTCATAATAGACAAAACCAAGGTTCACTTGGATTTCCACATCTTTGCCATCCTTGAATTTGATCTTCTCATAGGTTACTCTTTTGAAAACATTTTTCAAGAAAAACTTACCTATGGGAGCCTTAAGAAAGAAACTGCTTTCGCCTCTTGCCCCGCAAACCCAAATGCGAAGCATCATGACTCGTTCGAGGAGGTGAAATTCATATCACGTTCGTTTTACCTGAGCTTTCTTGTGAAATGGAACATCCTTTATCACCCTCGCTCGAACCAAAGCCATGTCCCTCTGGCCATCCAAACGTTGTTCTCGATAATGTTCGAGAGTCAACATCGATCCTACTCGTTATATCTCTTGAGAACGAAAACTTCTGTGCCAAGGACATGTTGCTTCATACCCTGTGCTTCTACGAGGACCACAACCATCCCTTGATCCTCGTTTCTAAACTTTTTAGAAGAATGGTTGTGGATGCATATGTTTATCACAAATTTTGCAAATCTCGTGGAAGTACTATGGCACTAACCTTGCAGCTAGAATGTTATTGCTAAATGCTTGGTGGTGAAGCTGGGAACTACACCACCGTTGATAGCTGCAAGATGAAGTTCCCACGGTCAAGCTTATGACCATAAACTAAGCACTGCCGGGAGATACCCCGGATTATTATAAAAAAATATATAATAATAATAATAAAACTTTCTTATCAATAAAAGCAAGAACATGCTATCAAGTTAGTATGCACCTTCGGGTATTCTTGTCGCTAACCATTTCAGGTTGAGACTAACAAGAACAAGGGACATACGATGCTAGACAGCACGAGAACTACATCAACTGTACACCTTGATGATCTTTGGTGATGGAATACACTCACAAGGAGACCTCCAACATTGCACACTTGACTTTCACACAAAAGTCTAAGTGTGGGGGAGGATGGTGAGAGTCTCACTACAAGTTCCATCCATGTCAAAGGCCATCCAAAAAAAATTGATGTCAGCTCTACCTTGCTAATAAAAAAAAGAAAGAAAAAAAGAGATTAGATGATATAAAAAAACAAGAAAGAGGAAGAGAGAGAAGGAGCAGGCTGGCCCCACATGGCCACCATAAACACCAATGTGCTGCCTGACTCCACCCAACATTGCTGTCACACGCATACAAGCAAGAAGGGTTCTCCTCTCCTAAGCCTTTGCTTACCACCACAATCAAGCCACCGCTGCAGCAGTCTCAAAACTTCCATCCACATATGCTGCCAGTAAGTACACTCAGGTATGCAAAGGTAATAAATGTTCACCAACTCTTTTACTCATATTTATCTCCATGAAAATATTGCTTGCTCATACAAAATCATGCTTCCCTTGTTTATGTCATACGCTCTGGTTTGGATGTATTCACATGGGCACATGTGGTACAACCATAGACTTTTTAAATTAAGCATGGTGCTTAGGTTAAAATGACCTTCTTTAATCAAAATTAGACATGGTGTTTAATTTTGGTTAATGAGATATAGCAGGATGAAAACGAACCTTGCCCTTTTATGTGAAGAACTTGGGATTTATTTTACAAAAGCAAAATTCAAATAGCATGCTGCTCAATGATATGCAAATTCCTACCAAAGCCATATCTAGTGATTAGAGCTTTAAACCTCCAAACTTTTGCTACTTACTCCTGCATTGAGTTTTGTCAAGTCTTGTTGACCCTTGTTGAGAAAGTTGTCATGCCCCCAAGATTAAGATCACGTACACGCCACATATAAAAGCTATTCCTACACTGGGAATACGCTAAAACATGCTTTCATCCACTAACATATTCTACTCCTACACTGGGAGTAGACAAAAAAATGTCTTAAAATAAATACTCCAGGTTCTACAAAGTAGTGATCTCTCTCTCAATATGTGGTTTAAGAGACATGTGCTACACAAAAATATGTGAGAAAAGAAAAAAATATAGGGACACATGAAGGTCCCACAGAAAGAAAGAAAAAAATGGACACATGAAGGTCCAAAGTATTGAAAAAAAATGATTGAGCACATGAAGGCTCATTGTTGGCGGTCCTTAACGATCAAATCCGACCGCCAATTAAGACTCAAAAGGAGGAGAAACTAGCAAACTTATGCACATATGTTATTATTAACCAAGTTCCACATGTATTTGGAAGATCAATATTTTGCAGGACATATACACAAATATAGTGGAAAACAAACCAAAAGGCTCAATCCAGGGAAGCGTAAAGCAGATCTACGCAAATGAAATAAGAGAAGGCCCACTTACCTATCAAATATGGGCCAACCACCGGCATAGCCATGGCCCAGGCCCACTCAAGAACCGACCATGAGAAGGCAGTTGCTGGGCGGCTCCACCAGGGGGCGGGCGCACCAGGGGTGCGGCCGCACCCCCTGGCTGCCACCTGCGCCCTCCTTCAACGAGGCAGTTCGTTTAACGCTCCCCAAGGCGGTTTGGCAGGGATCTCCTTAGAATATTCTCCAGAACCACCCTAGGACTAGTATATGAGGGGGAGAGCCGCCTCTCTACACACACACACCATTTGGGAGCAAACTACCTCACACCTCCACTAGTTCTTTTTCCTTTAGTAGTGTTTTAGAGCAAGGCAAAGCTACCTTGGAGGGCTTTGCTCCTTGGAAGAAGAGATTCTTGGTTTGAATAGAAATATGAGTCCTTCCAAACTCATGCTCTTATCTTATAATTATAGTCATGATTATGAACTAGAGTATAGTCTTTATGTTATGATCTTGACATATGAACTAGTGTATAGATTGTATGTCATGAGATTAGAGTACATGACTTTATGCTTAACCATTCATATAACTTATATAATTGGAATTCGAGCTAAGTTGAGGTGGTGGTTCATCGTGCCTTTGGGTGTGCCCAAGTCTTTTACTTGTCGATCCGTAGGGTCGGAGTCCCGGGGGGATGTTGGCGGTCACTAACGACCATATCCGACCACCAATTATAGTCCAAAAGAGGAGAAATAAACATACTTTCGACACATATGCTTTTACTATTGACAAAGTTCCACTTGTATTGGAAGCTTATTATTTTGCAGAGACTATACCAAAATACAGTGGAACAAGAATCAAAATACGCCAACAGAGAAAGCATAACGCAGATCATATACCAAGGAGCCAAGCAAAAGCCCACTTTCATGCAAAACTTGGGCTGAACACCTACGTGGAAGTAACCCTGGTCCAACCAAAGGCACACCAGAGAAAGGCAGTGGCGAGAGGAGCGGGCCAGGGTGCGGCGCACCCAGGGTGCGGCCGCACCGCCACTGGCTCCCCTCGGGCCCACTCTTCTCTGGCGGTTGCATGCCGACATGTAGAGGCGGTGTAGGCTAGTTTCCTATTTTATGTCACCCCAAACCGACCTCCATTATGTATAAAAGGAGGGGTAGTGCTCTCATAACACACACACCACCTTGAGTCAATACATCTTGAGCAATACCTCTCTAGTTTTTACCTTTCCTTAGTAGTTCTAGAGCAAGGCAAGGCTACCTTGGAGGGCTTGACTCCTTGGAGAAGAATCTTGGTATGAATAAGATGAATCATTTCTCCAAAGTCTTGTCTTCATTTTATCGATATAGTTATGCAAGTAAACTAGAGTATAGTTCTCATGATATTATCTTGATATATGAGCTACTCTATAGTTTATATGTCATGATGTTGCCATGTAGAACTTTATGCTTACTCATTCATATCATGTTTATGATAAGAAATAGAGTTAAGTTGAGGTGGCGGTTCATCGTGCTTTCGGGTGTGCCCAAGCTTCTTACCTGTCGATCCGTAGGGTCGAGGACCCGGGGGGGTTTGGGTAGTTTCTCTATACGCGAGCATGGTGCTCGGGTATATAGAAGCAGGTGAATGCATTTCATGCTCCACGGTTGAGGGGTAGGCGGCAGGTGGTGACAGCCCTGTCCGTCCTTCGTAATCCCCCACGTTCGGGTATGGTGTAGGAGTACGTAAATTGTCACATGAGGTTGCTGGCAGACCAGTACTCGGTGGCCTCCCGACCTACCTCACACTTAGCGCTAGCTCTTACTCATGTACATGTATGATTACTTACTATTCTTTGCATAGCTGTATCAAGGATATGCCTGCTCTCATAGATTTATTCTTTTATTCTTTAGTCCTTCTTCCTTCTTACTCTGCTCAGGTGCTAGACTCGAGTGTGTGTCGCACTATCCCAAAACTATCATGTTTACCCCTGCATAAGCAGTGGTTACCATGCATGCATATCATCATGAACATGTCCTACTAGATCTTATACACCAATGCCTTCCCCGGCAACGGCGCCAGAAATGCTTGTTGGCATTTCTTAGCGTCGTCACCAAGAATAGGGATAGGACCCATCCCCGGCAACGGCGCCAAAAATGTCTGTTGGCATTTCCCAGCATCACTGCCAGAAAAGGCAATGACACCGGAGAATGTCAACCGGTAAATCTTAACGATTACAGATTTAACTCCGCAAGCGCATGGAAATACCGTTGTAGCATTTCACCCGGAAGTATTTCAGGGTATCATTATTTATATTTTCCCAAAGGAAGGCATGGTGTAAAGAGTCTAGTTTGGATATGAACAAGATAACATGATTGCAAAGATGAACCAATGCTTATGGCAGGGGTAAACATGATAGTTTTGGGATAGTGCGACACACACTCGAGTCTAGCACCTGAGCAGAGTAAGAAGGAAGAAGGACTAAAGAATAAAAGAATAAATCTATGAGAGCAGGCATATCCTTGATACAGCTATGCAAAGAATAGTAAGTAATCATACATGTACATGAGTAAGAGCTA
>JAHUYU010000530.1:0-20188 GCA_030439765.1 Tripidium arundinaceum | reverse complement strand
AATTCAAACGTTTGCTCCCGAAATTGATTTTCCACAAAGTATTTATTGAATTTTTATATTTTCATAAATATTTTGAAAAAAAGAAAAGATAACAGAAAAAACTGAACTATCAGGACGTTATTTTCTCTTTTTTTCTGAAAAGTTTATTTTAATTTTTGAATTTAGAAGATTTTGAAATTTTGAAAATATTTATTTTTTTGAAAGATAACTACCGATTTACCTTCGGCAAGGGCTCGACGTTTTTATAGTCTGTCGGCAAGAGTTCTCCTCCTCATTGCTCTGTAGCTGAACGAACAAATTCGGGGGAATTCTCGGGTTGCCCCGGGATTTTTCCCGAATGGTTGACAGGAATAGCGGCCGCAATTTGAGCTAGTTGAGTTTCTATCATTTTATTAAAGCTCAGCTGATTCTTAACAGAGGAGGATAAATTTTCAATTTTAGAATTTATATTTTCAAGCACTTTATCATTATAGGCAAGCTTTTTAGTAAGATTTTCATTGATTTTTGCTTGGCCTAAAACTAAGTCTTTCAAGGAAGGTTGATTCGAATTGTAATTGGAATTGAAATTTGAATTACCTCCTTAAAATGGTGGACGCTGTTGATTGTTCCACCCGTTATTGCCTCTTGGTTGGCGGAACTCATTGTTTATGTAGGCAGCGTCTTCACGGGTCTCGGGGCAGTCATTCCCCGAGTGGCCAACATCACCACAGACCTCGCAGGTCATCTGCGAGTCCATGGCCTTGACAGTGCCTTGTATTTCCTTTTCATTGGCACGTTCATCGAGTTTTTTCATGAGGAGGTCTAATTTGGCAACAAGCATATCCGTCTCCTTCACGGTATGCATGCCTTTTTGTTGTTTTCTTTCCTCTCCCCAACTTTGGTTGGTTACCATTTTATCGATCAGAGCCGTAGCTCCGGTGGTGGTGAGTGAGAGGAATGCCCCTCCAGCAGCAGCATCAAGGTGCCCTTTCGACATGGGCGTTAACCCATCATAAAAGTTCTGGAGCACTAGCCAGTTTTCCATACCGTGGTGTGGGCAGGTGAGGATGTATTCTTGTAGCCATTCCCATGCCTCGGGTATGGTTTCGGTGGAATTTTGCTGGAAGTTGGTGATTCTTCCCTCAGAGCAGTGGTTTTGCCCATGGGGAAGAATTTGGCGAGAAATGCCGTGGAGCATTTCGCCCACGTGTCGACTGCTTCCTTGTCCTTGTAGAACCACTGTTTTGCCTTCCCCACAAGGGAGAAGGGAAACAGACGGAGCCTGATGATCTCTGGTGCGACATCTTTGATAACGATAGTGTCGCACAACTCAAGGAAGTGTTGGAGATGCGCATTTGCGTCCTTGCTTGGCAAGCCACAGAACGGGCTTGCCTGCACCATTGTAATGAGCCCGGTACGAAGCTCAAAGTTCTTCTCACCTACGTTGACAGCGGGCCCGGTGGGCACGTTGGCAACGGCCGGGACAGAGAATTCGCGGAGGGTCTTCTGGGCCATAGCGGTAGTAGCGGATGGTGCGGGGTTGACTGGTTCAGCTGACGGTGGAGTAGCAGAAGAAGAAGCGGCACGAGACCGGTTCTTCCTTAGGAGTGCCTCCGGATTGCTGATGTAGTTGTTCGGCAGGGAGAAACCAGTCATACACTATCCTGTTTTCATCCACAACAGGAGAAAACAAGCAGAGTTAGCCTGCATAAGCAGTGGTTACCATGCATGCATATCATCATGAACATGTCCTACTAGATCTTATACACCAATGCCTTCCCCGGCAACGGCGCCAGAAATGCTTGTTGGCATTTCTTAGCGTCGTCACCAAGAATAGAGATAGGACCCATCCCCGGCAACGGCGCCAGAAATGCCTGTTGGCATTTCCTAGCATCACTGCCAGAAAAGGCAATGACACCAGAGAATGTCAACCGGTAAATCTTAACGATTACAGATTTAACTCCGCAAGCGCACGGAAATACCGTTGTAGCATTTTACCCGGAAGTATTTCAGGGTATCGTTATTTATATTTTCCCAAAGGAAGGCATGGTGTAAAGAGTCTAGTATGGATATGAACAAGATAACATGATTGCAAAGATGAACCAAATACTTATGGCAGGGGTAAACATGATAGTTTTGGGATAGTGTGACACACACTCGAGTCTAACACCTGAGCAGAGAAAGAAGGAAGAAAGACTAAAGAATAAAAGAATAAATCTATGAGAGGAGGCATATCCTTGATACAGCTATGCAAAGAATAGTAAGTAATCATACATGTACATGAATAAGAGCTAGCTCTAAGTGTGAGATAGGTCAGGAGGCCACCGAGTACTGGTTTGCCAGCAACCTCATGTGACAATTTACGTACTCCTACACCATACCCGAACGTGGGGGATTACTTTCCGTCTTTTTGAAAAAGAATATTATCTTACTTGGAGAAATCTCAGCTCTCATATAGGCTTCAGTACAAAATGCTCAATTGACTTAAATCATGCTCTCAGAGGTTTTAATCACCATGAATTTTGGAGAATGAGTTCGGGTCAAAATGTAATTGGCAAGTTTCAACCTCGTAATATGAATATTCATCTTCCCACTTTGAGGTTCATGCATCGTTGGATTGCCATGACTTTGTTTGCTAGGTGAGACATAAGATTTGTTTATCATGCCGAACTGCAAATTCTCTATGCCATGATCAAAAAGATTAAAATTGCTCCTATGAAAGAAATGTTTAAACATTGGTTAGAAACTTTCAAGGCCTCTACATCTATCTCTTGCACGTCCCTGGTAACTCGTATTGCCGCCAATATCGGTGCGTTGGATGGACAAGATGTGACATACATCTCTACTCCACGCATTAATATTGATGAGCACTACTTGATACAGGGGCACCATTTGAAATATGACGATGCAGGGAACCTTGTATTTTTCTTCCCGGGATATACAAATGAGATCCCGCTCCCTAACCCGGGATTCTCTTTGTATACATCCCCGTCACTCACCTTCACTCTTGTCGAACAAGAGGAAGCACGCAGGAGTTCTGTTTCTCGTAGGGGAACAAGAAGCAGGCCTAGAGAAAAGCTGGCAGCTCTCAACAGCCACCGACACCAACACCAACACAACTGGTGCCTCAGACATTCCATACGGAGTGGTTCCCGGCCACACAGACGCCCGGATTCACTTCCGGATATCAGCAGGGCTGGGAACACACCCGCAACCACACGAGGCCGGAGGATCGGGATGGCACGAGGCCGATGATGCGGCATGGGCGCGTCACTCGTCTGACTCTGAGGGGCTCCCACCGCATGTCCATCCACGGCAGTCCACTTCAACCCGTCAGGAGTTGGACGGCATCAACACTCGCCTCAGAGGATTAGACATCCGCACAGGGTGAAATTCAAAATACACTCAACACTCATGTGCAGGATACGAGTCAGTGGCACCAACAGCAGCAGCAACAGTTTGCGGATATCAACGCTCTGCTAAGGCAACAACAGGAAGCACAGGCAGCCTATTGGCGGTCTATGGGATACAATCCCGGACCATAGGCCTCAAGCAAGCTTGGGGGAGGGCCCCCGCAGAGGTACCTTGTATCTTTAATTTTCACATTTATTTTCTGCATTTATATATATATAAAATATAATAAAAAATAAAAAAAAAGAAGAATTCCACTCTCATATGTGTTTAAGGAATGTTTAGCTTCTCCTAAGATGAAATGATGAATAATTGCTCTGTCTATAATTCATCCGTGCCTAGGTTATAACTTAGTTTTCCCCAAGATTCAAGTTTGTTGGCTAAAATTGTCTCATCCTGAGAACTTGAAAACTTGTGGGTTGCAAATGCATGCTCCTTTTCTAAGTTGTGGCAAGTTATGATATGGTACAAATAGAATTTACTATAACTTTGTTCTAAGAGAAACTTGACATCCGGAGTTTTCATTTTCAAAAAAATACTTAAATTCAAAAAGTTCCTCAATGATTATGAATACCTACCAAAGCCATATGACATGATTCGAAAGTCAAAACCTTAGTCATATGCTACTTGTTATTACATTGAACTTTGTCAAATTGTTTGTGACCCTTGTTGAAGATTCCTGTCATGCACCCATGATCGAGACACACGTACACCCACAAATAAAGTGCTGACTCTTACACTAAGAGTTACGCAACTCATTTTTTTCGTCTACTAAAAAAATACTCCAATTATTATGATTCTCTCTCCAAAAAATACTCATGTGCCAAAAGAGAGTTTGGGCTATGCTAAAAAAAAGAAAGAGAAAACCATGCCAAAGTGCATGAGAAAAAAAAAGAAAGCATGCCAAAGAGCATGATGCATAAAAGAAAAAAAAAAGGGGAGAGAAAACAATGGGCACTTCGATGCCCACCCTGAGAGAAAATAATGGGTACCTCGATACCCGCTAGTGAGAATAAGATAGCCCATACTCTCAGAAGCACTTTCAAAAGAAAGAGAGAGTCATCAAAAAGGAGTGCAAAAATAACATATGATCCATCTCCACACACTTGCACGTCTTGATCAAAGTGTATGACTTGCATCTCCTTGTGGTCCGGTTTTTGACTTAGTAAAATATGTGATGCAAGTATGCCTCATTTTTTATACCTACCTAAAACTCCACTCAAAAGCCTTAGTGGTAGGATATGAAAAAGAAGGCAACATACCAAATGCCTTGGTGAGGTTTCATACACATTGAGCGATTGAGAGAATCATTTGAGGAACTTACTTTTGTTTTACAAAATCATAAAACCTCCGGATAGATGGTTAATCAAAGAATGAATGATTGGTGATTCTGTTCTAACCATTCTATCTTGCAACCGCCCAAGAACTTGGAAAAGCTATACGCCCCACAGGGATCAAGGTAAAAGGTGGATAAAAATACCAACTTATTTGAATTGCGGAAGAATACTTTGTTATAAACATGGCACTTGTGAATTATAACGGCATAGTAGCAATTCCTGGTCATCAACCAAGTACTTAGCTATTTGCTCGGGACGAGCAAAGGTTAAGCTTGGGGGATTTGTTGGCGGTCACTAACGACCATATCCGACCGCCAATTATAGTCCAAAAGCAGGAGGAATGAACATACTTTTGACACATATGCATTTACTATTGACAAAGTTCCACATGTATTGGAAGCTTATTATTTTGCAGAGACTATACCAAAATACAGTGGAACAAGAATCAAAATACGCCAACAGAGAAAGCGTAACGCAGATCATATACCAAGGAGTCAAGCAAAGGCCCACTTTCATGCACAATTTGGGCCGAACACCTACGTGGAGGCGACCCTGGTCCAACCAGAGGCCCACCAGAGAAAGGCGGTGGCGAGAGGAGCGGGCCAGGGTGCGGCCGCACCGCCACTAGCTCCCCTCGGGCCCACCTTTCTTTGGCGGTTGCATGCCGACATGTAGAGGCGGTGTAGGCTAGTTTCCTATTTTATGGCACCCCAAAACGACCTCCTTTATGTATAAAAGGAGGGGTAGTGCTCTCTTTACACACACACACCACCTTGAGTCAATACATCTTGAGCACACCTCTCTAGTTTTTACCTTTTGCTTAGTAGTGCTAGAGCAAGGCAAAGCTACCTTGGAGGGCTTGACTCCTTGGAGAAGAATCTTGGTATGAATAAGATGAATCATTTCTCCAAAGTCTTGCCTTCACTTTATCGATATAGTTTTGCAAGTACACTAGAGTATAGTTCTCATGATATTATCTTGATATATGAGCTACTCTATAGTTTATATGTCATGATGTTGCCATGTAGAACTTTATGCTTAATCATTCATATCATGTTTATGATAAGAAATAGAGTTAAGTTGAGGTGGCGGTTCATCGTGCTTTCGGGTGTGCCCAAGCTTCTTACCTGTCGATCCGTAGGGTCGGGGACCCGGGGGGGCTTGGGTAATTTCTCTATACGCGAGCATGGTGCTCGGGTATAGAAACAGGTGAATGCATTTCATGCTCCACGGTTGAGGGGTAGGCGGCAGGTGGTGACAGCCCTGTCCGTCCTTCGTAATCCCCCACGTTCGGGTATGGTGTAGGAGTACGTAAATTGTCACATGAGGTTGCTGGCAGACCAGTACTCGGTGGCCTCCCGACCTATCTCACACTTAGCGCTAGCTCTTATTCATGTACATGTATGATTACTTACTATTCTTTGCATAGCTATATCAAGGATATGCCTGCTCTCATAGATTTATTCTTTTATTCTTTAGTCTTTCTTCCTTCTTTCTCTGCTTAGGTGTTAGACTCGAGTGTGTGTCACACTATCCCAAAACTATCATGTTTACCCCTACCATAAGCATTTGGTTCATCTTTGCAATCATGTTATCTTGTTCATATCCATACTAGACTCTTTACCACCATGCCTTCCTTTGGGAAAATATAAATAACGATACCCTGAAATACTTCCGGGTGAAATGCTACAACGGTATTTCCGTGCGCTTGCGGAGTTAAATCTGTAATCGTTAAGATTTACCGGTTGACATTCTCTGGTGTCATTGCCTTTTCTGGCAGTGATGCTAGGAAATGCCAACAGGCATTTCTGGCGCCGTTGCCGGGGATGGGTCCTATCTCTATTCTTGGTGACGACGCTAAGAAATGCCAACAGACAGCCTCGTTGAGTCCTTTGTAATCCTACTTTCGTCTGTAGGCCAAGCAGGGCATACTTGCGATGGAAGAGTTAAGTTTTGACCTTGCCTTCCTTAGCATCGTCCCTTGAGTATAGATATAGAGCTAGTCTCTGTTATTGCTAAGTATATATTGCACATCAACGTGACCTTTGGCATCGTAGCTAGAATGACTTAGGAATTAATCTCTCTAGTATATACTTAATTTCTATGACTAATCTTATGGAGTACTCTGAGTGTTGCATTTATCATTTATCAAATATATCATTCTATCTGGTTTATCCCTGTTTAGAGTCAGTGTTTGGCATATTGTTTCATCCTAACACAAGTATCAATATCTTTGCCTGTCCTTCCCAGTGGTAAATTATAAATAATGATACCTGGAATACTCCCAGGTGAAATGCTACAATGGTATATCTGTGCGCTTGCAGATCTTTCATTATTATCTCTCAGTCACATTCATACCAGCATTTTTGGCGCCACTCTTAGTAGTGATGTTAAGAAATGTCAACACTAAAGTCTGTCGCAACCCGGCACACAACTACACGTTGTTCACGCCTTTAGACTTGTGTCCATGCAGCTACTCTACATCCACTCAAGAGATCGGTCAACTACCACTCCACCACACATCTCTGCGACTAATGTCCATTGCACCATGACACATAGCCATTGAGCTAATTCCTATCAACCCGGACAATGCGTTCCGGTCCTGCACTCTAGCTGCAAACAACAAGTAAGAGGGGCCGACTAACCCTACAAGACAGACGAATCCGTACAGATGCGGTCGATTAAGTCCCCTACTGTAGTGCTTAATGTCGCACTCAGGATAGACTCGTCCTTCATGACACCTAAATCAGTAGAGACATGGTCAATTACATCCTCTCAAAGCCTTCCACTCGAAAGCTTATTACTCGGTGATCCGATTACAAATCCAAGCGACTAAATCGAAGCAAAAGCATCAAGAAGAAGACTAGCATCCATAATGATCAAGCTACCATGTCTCTTTCATTGATCAAGATAATATGTTATATTACATAACACTTGTTTACAGGGTACAAAGACAAAAGTTCGAAAGAACTCCAGCTGATCAGTAAGAGATTTGGCAACCTCATCCACCACTTCTTGGGCTACTATCATTTGTTCGTCGCTGGTCCCTGCCGGTCGTCTCACCCGCAAAAGAGTCAAGTCGGTACTCAGGAACAACAGATGGACCACACTGAGTACCTGCTTGACACAATCCCTTGCCAAGTCGCGCACATACACGTTCGCACGAGCAGGGATCTCTTTGACAAGATCAACAATGGGGTGCCTGACATTTGTATCCTTCGCACAAAAGGCAACCGCAAGCCTTAAAGCTTCCCGAAGTTCTTTTAATTCTACCCAAATAGAATTTGCCATCTGAATAGCCTTCTGCTGCATTGTCGTCTCAGCGGATCTGCCTTGCCTTATCAAGAATCGACTGGGCTTTGCCTACCTCTTGAAGTTTGCCATCCTGGTGCTTGTAAGCTAGCTCCCCGTTGATCGCTTTTTGTTCATGCTGCTTGGCAAGACCCTTAGTATCTATAGCAGATAAGTCGGGTGCACAAATCAACAAACCACAAGAGAAGAAGAACCATAAAGGATATGGTTCGGCAAGACTGGCCTTTCAGCTTTTGGACCAAGGACTCGCTTTTTGCCTCAAAGGTTTCTTTGGCCATTTTGGCACCATCCTTGGCAGCCTCCGCTTCAGCCAAGGCTAAGTCACACTGCATCCAAAGTCACTCTTGCTCCCCCTATCTCATCAATATGGGTTTGCAGAGCCTGCACGGATTCAGCACGTTGTGTTTCAACAGCAGTCATCTCCTCAGCATGTTGTCGTTTAATCTTCACAATCTTGGTAGCCAGGTCAGCATGGATATGAACAAGATAACATGATTGCAAAGATGAACCAAATGCTTATGGTAGGGGTAAACATGATAGTTTTGGGATAGTGTGACACACACTCGAGTCTAACACCTAAGCAGAGAAAGAAGGAAGAAAGACTAAAGAATAAAAGAATAAATCTATGAGAGCAGGCATATCCTTGATATAGCTATGCAAAGAATAGTAAGTAATCATACATGTACATGAATAAGAGCTAGCGCTAAGTGTGAGATAGGTCGGGAGGCCACCGAGTACTGGTCTGCCAGCAACCTCATGTGACAATTTACGTACTCCTACACCATACCCGAACGTGGGGGATTACGAAGGACGGACAGGGCTGTCACCACCTGCCGCCTACCCCTCAACCGTGGAGCATGAAATGCATTCACCTGTTTCTATATACCCGAGCACCCATGCTCGCGTATAGAGAAATTACCCAAGCCCCCCCCCGGGTCCCCGACCCTACGGATCGACAGGTAAGAAGCTTGGGCACACCCGAAAGCACGATGAACCGCCACCTCAACTTAACTCTATTTCTTATCATAAACATGATATGAATGATTAAGCATAAAGTTCTACATGGCAACATCATGACATATAAACTATAGAGTAGCTCATATATCAAGATAATATCATGAGAACTATACTCTAGTGTACTTGCAAAACTATATCGATAAAGTGAAGGCAAGACTTTGGAGAAATGATTCATCTTATTCATACCAAGATTCTTCTCCAAGGAGTCAAGCCCTCCAAGGTAGCTTTGCCTTGCTCTAGCACTACTAAGCAAAAGGTAAAAACTAGAGAGGTGTGCTCAAGATGTATTGACTCAAGGTGGTGTGTGTGTGTAAAGAGAGCACTACCCCTCCTTTTATACATAAAGGAGGTCGTTTTGGGGTGCCATAAAATAGGAAACTAGCCTACACCGCCTCTACATGTCGGCATGCAACCGCCAAAGAAAGGTGGGCCCGAGGGGAGCTAGTGGCGGTGCGGCCGCACCCTGGCCCGCTCCTCTCGCCACCGCCTTTCTCTGGTGGGCCTCTGGTTGGACCAGGGTCGCCTCCACGTAGGTGTTCGGCCCAAATTGTGCATGAAAGTGGGCCTTTGCTTGACTCCTTGGTATATGATCTGCGTTACGCTTTCTCTGTTGGCGTATTTTGATTCTTGTTCCACTGTATTTTGGTATAGTCTCTGCAAAATAATAAGCTTCCAATACATGTGGAACTTTGTCAATAGTAAATGCATATGTGTCAAAAGTATGTTCATTCCTCCTGCTTTTGGACTATAATTGGCGGTCGGATATGGTCGTTAGTGACCGCCAACAAATCCCCCCAAGCTTAACCTTTGCTCGTCCCGAGCAAATAGCTAAGTACTTGGTTGATGACCAGGAATTGCTACTATGCCGTTATAATTCACAAGTGCCATGTTTATAACAAAGTATTCTTCCGCAATTCAAATAAGTTGGTATTTTTATCCACCTTTTACCTTGATCCCTGTGGGGCGTATAGCTTTTCCAAGTTCTTGGGCGGTTGCAAGATAGAATGGTTAGAACAGAATCACCAATCATTCATTCTTTGATTAACCATCTATCCGGAGGTTTTATGAATTTTGTAAAACAAAAGTAAGTTCCTCAAATGATTCTCTCAATCGCTCAATGTGTATGAAACCTCACCAAGGCATTTGGTATGTTGCCTTCTTTTTCATATCCTACCACTAAGGCTTTTGAGTGGAGTTTTAGGTAGGTATAAAAAATGAGGCATACTTGCATCACATATTTTACTAAGTCAAAAACCGGACCACAAGGAGATGCAAGTCATACACTTTGATCAAGACGTGCAAGTGTGTGGAGATGGATCATATGTTATTTTTGCACTCCTTTTTTGATGACTCTCTCTTTCTTTTGAAAGTGCTTCTGAGAGTATGGGCTATCTTATTCTCACTAGCGGGTATCGAGGTACCCATTATTTTCTCTCAGGGTGGGCATCGAAGTGCCCATTGTTTTCTCTCCCCTTTTTTTTTTCTTTTATGCATCATGCTCTTTGGCATGCTTTCTTTTTTTTTCTCATGCACTTTGGCATGGTTTTCTCTTTCTTTTTTTTAGCATAGCCCAAACTCTCTTTTGGCACATGAGTATTTTTTGGAGAGAGAATCATAATAATTGGAGTATTTTTTTAGTAGACGAAAAAAATGAGTTGCGTAACTCTTAGTGTAAGAGTCAGCACTTTATTTGTGGGTGTACGTGTGTCTCGATCATGGGTGCATGACAGGAATCTTCAACAAGGGTCACAAACAATTTGACAAAGTTCAATGTAATAACAAGTAGCATATGACTAAGGTTTTGACTTTCGAATCATGTCATATGGCTTTGGTAGGTATTCATAATCATTGAGGAACTTTTTGAATTTAAGTATTTTTTTGAAAATGAAAACTCCGGATGTCAAGTTTCTCTTAGAACAAAGTTATAGTAAATTCTATTTGTACCATATCATAACTTGCCACAACTTAGAAAAGGAGCATGCATTTGCAACCCACAAGTTTTCAAGTTCTCAGGATGAGACAATTTTAGCCAACAAACTTGAATCTTGGGGAAAACTAAGTTATAACCTAGGCACGGATGAATTATAGACAGAGCAATTATTCATCATTTCATCTTAGGAGAAGCTAAACATTCCTTAAACACATATGAGAGTGGAATTCTTCTTTTTTTTTATTTTTTATTATATTTTATATATATATAAATGCAGAAAATAAATGTGAAAATTAAAGATACAAGGTACCTCTGCGGGGGCCCTCCCCCAAGCTTGCTTGAGGCCTATGGTCCGGGATTGTATCCCATAGACCGCCAATAGGCTGCCTGTGCTTCCTGTTGTTGCCTTAGCAGAGCGTTGATATCCGCAAACTGTTGCTGCTGCTGTTGGTGCCACTGACTCGTATCCTGCACATGAGTGTTGAGTGTATTTTGAATTTCACCTGTGCGGATGTCTAATCCTCTGAGGCGAGTGTTGATGCCGTCCAACTCCTGACGGGTTGAAGTGGACTGCCGTGGATGGACATGCGGTGGGAGCCCCTCAGAGTCAGACGAGTGACGCGCCCATGCCGCATCATCGGCCTCGTGCCATCCCGATCCTCCGGCCTCGTGTGGTTGCGGGGTGTGTTCCCAGCCCTGCTGATATCCGGAAGTGAATCCGGGCGTCTGTGTGGCCGGGAACCACTCCGTATGGAATGTCTGAGGCACCAGTTGTGTTGGTGTTGGTGTCGGTGGCTGTTGAGAGCTGCCAGCTTTTCTCTAGGCCTGCTTCTTGTTCCCCTACGAGAAACAGAACTCCTGCGTGCTTCCTCTTGTTCGACAAGAGTGAAGGTGAGTGACGGGGATGTATACAAAGAGAATCCCGGGTTAGGGAGCGGGATCTCATTTGTATATCCCGGGAAGAAAAATACAAGGTTCCCTGCATCGTCATATTTCAAATGGTGCCCCTGTATCAAGTAGTGCTCATCAATATTAATGCGTGGAGTAGAGATGTATGTCACATCTTGTCCATCCAACGCACCGATATTGGCGGCAATACGAGTTACCAGGGACGTGCAAGAGATAGATGTAGAGGCCTTGAAAGTTTCTAACCAATGTTTAAACATTTCTTTCATAGGAGCAATTTTAATCTTTTTGATCATGGCATAGAGAAAAGCTGGCAGCTCTCAACAGCCACCGACACCAACACCAACACAACTGGTGCCTCAGACATTCCATACGGAGTGGTTCCCGGCCACACAGACGCCCGGATTCACTTCCGGATATCAGCAGGGCTGGGAACACACCCCGCAACCACACGAGGCCGGAGGATCGGGATGGCACGAGGCCGATGATGCGGCATGGGCGCGTCACTCGTCTGACTCTGAGGGGCTCCCACCGCATGTCCATCCACGGCAGTCCACTTCAACCCGTCAGGAGTTGGACGGCATCAACACTCGCCTCAGAGGATTAGACATCCGCACAGGTGAAATTCAAAATACACTCAACACTCATGTGCAGGATACGAGTCAGTGGCACCAACAGCAGCAGCAACAGTTTGCGGATATCAACGCTCTGCTAAGGCAACAACAGGAAGCACAGGCAGCCTATTGGCGGTCTATGGGATACAATCCCGGACCATAGGCCTCAAGCAAGCTTGGGGGAGGGCCCCCGCAGAGGTACCTTGTATCTTTAATTTTCACATTTATTTTCTGCATTTATATATATATAAAATATAATAAAAATAAAAAAAAAGAAGAATTCCACTCTCATATGTGTTTAAGGAATGTTTAGCTTCTCCTAAGATGAAATGATGAATAATTGCTCTGTCTATAATTCATCCGTGCCTAGGTTATAACTTAGTTTTCCCCAAGATTCAAGTTTGTTGGCTAAAATTGTCTCATCCTGAGAACTTGAAAACTTGTGGGTTGCAAATGCATGCTCCTTTTCTAAGTTGTGGCAAGTTATGATATGGTACAAATAGAATTTACTATAACTTTGTTCTAAGAGAAACTTGACATCCGGAGTTTTCATTTTCAAAAAATACTTAAATTCAAAAAGTTCCTCAATGATTATGAATACCTACCAAAGCCATATGACATGATTCGAAAGTCAAAACCTTAGTCATATGCTACTTGTTATTACATTGAACTTTGTCAAATTGTTTGTGACCCTTGTTGAAGATTCCTGTCATGCACCCATGATCGAGACACACGTACACCCACAAATAAAGTGCTGACTCTTACACTAAGAGTTACGCAACTCATTTTTTTCGTCTACTAAAAAAATACTCCAATTATTATGATTCTCTCTCCAAAAAATACTCATGTGCCAAAAGAGAGTTTGGGCTATGCTAAAAAAAAGAAAGAGAAAACCATGCCAAAGTGCATGAGAAAAAAAAAGAAAGCATGCCAAAGAGCATGATGCATAAAAGAAAAAAAAAAGGGGAGAGAAAACAATGGGCACTTCGATGCCCACCCTGAGAGAAAATAATGGGTACCTCGATACCCGCTAGTGAGAATAAGATAGCCCATACTCTCAGAAGCACTTTCAAAAGAAAGAGAGAGTCATCAAAAAAGGAGTGCAAAAATAACATATGATCCATCTCCACACACTTGCACGTCTTGATCAAAGTGTATGACTTGCATCTCCTTGTGGTCCGGTTTTTGACTTAGTAAAATATGTGATGCAAGTATGCCTCATTTTTTATACCTACCTAAAACTCCACTCAAAAGCCTTAGTGGTAGGATATGAAAAAGAAGGCAACATACCAAATGCCTTGGTGAGGTTTCATACACATTGAGCGATTGAGAGAATCATTTGAGGAACTTACTTTTGTTTTACAAAATTCATAAAACCTCCGGATAGATGGTTAATCAAAGAATGAATGATTGGTGATTCTGTTCTAACCATTCTATCTTGCAACCGCCCAAGAACTTGGAAAAGCTATACGCCCCACAGGGATCAAGGTAAAAGGTGGATAAAAATACCAACTTATTTGAATTGCGGAAGAATACTTTGTTATAAACATGGCACTTGTGAATTATAACGGCATAGTAGCAATTCCTGGTCATCAACCAAGTACTTAGCTATTTGCTCGGGACGAGCAAAGGTTAAGCTTGGGGGATTTGTTGGCGGTCACTAACGACCATATCCGACCGCCAATTATAGTCCAAAAGCAGGAGGAATGAACATACTTTTGACACATATGCATTTACTATTGACAAAGTTCCACATGTATTGGAAGCTTATTATTTTGCAGAGACTATACCAAAATACAGTGGAACAAGAATCAAAATACGCCAACAGAGAAAGCGTAACGCAGATCATATACCAAGGAGTCAAGCAAAGGCCCACTTTCATGCACAATTTGGGCCGAACACCTACGTGGAGGCGACCCTGGTCCAACCAGAGGCCCACCAGAGAAAGGCGGTGGCGAGAGGAGCGGGCCAGGGTGCGGCCGCACCGCCACTAGCTCCCCTCGGGCCCACCTTTCTTTGGCGGTTGCATGCCGACATGTAGAGGCGGTGTAGGCTAGTTTCCTATTTTATGGCACCCCAAAACGACCTCCTTTATGTATAAAAGGAGGGGTAGTGCTCTCTTTACACACACACACCACCTTGAGTCAATACATCTTGAGCACACCTCTCTAGTTTTTACCTTTTGCTTAGTAGTGCTAGAGCAAGGCAAAGCTACCTTGGAGGGCTTGACTCCTTGGAGAAGAATCTTGGTATGAATAAGATGAATCATTTCTCCAAAGTCTTGCCTTCACTTTATCGATATAGCTATGCAAAGAATAGTAAGTAATCATACATGTACATGAATAAGAGCTAGCGCTAAGTGTGAGATAGGTCGGGAGGCCACCGAGTACTGGTCTGCCAGCAACCTCATGTGACAATTTACGTACTCCTACACCATACCCGAACGTGGGGGATTACGAAGGACGGACAGGGCTGTCACCACCTGCCGCCTACCCCTCAACCGTGGAGCATGAAATGCATTCACCTGTTTCTATATACCCGAGCACCATGCTCGCGTATAGAGAAATTACCCAAGCCCCCCCGGGTCCCCGACCCTACGGATCGACAGGTAAGAAGCTTGGGCACACCCGAAAGCACGATGAACCGCCACCTCAACTTAACTCTATTTCTTATCATAAACATGATATGAATGATTAAGCATAAAGTTCTACATGGCAACATCATGACATATAAACTATAGAGTAGCTCATATATCAAGATAATATCATGAGAACTATACTCTAGTGTACTTGCAAAACTATATCGATAAGTGAAGGCAAGACTTTGGAGAAATGATTCATCTTATTCATACCAAGATTCTTCTCCAAGGAGTCAAGCCCTCCAAGGTAGCTTTGCCTTGCTCTAGCACTACTAAGCAAAAGGTAAAAACTAGAGAGGTGTGCTCAAGATGTATTGACTCAAGGTGGTGTGTGTGTGTAAAGAGAGCACTACCCCTCCTTTTATACATAAAGGAGGTCGTTTTGGGGTGCCATAAAATAGGAAACTAGCCTACACCGCCTCTACATGTCGGCATGCAACCGCCAAAGAAAGGTGGGCCCGAGGGGAGCTAGTGGCGGTGCGGCCGCACCCTGGCCCGCTCCTCTCGCCACCGCCTTTCTCTGGTGGGCCTCTGGTTGGACCAGGGTCGCCTCCACGTAGGTGTTCGGCCCAAATTGTGCATGAAAGTGGGCCTTTGCTTGACTCCTTGGTATATGATCTGCGTTACGCTTTCTCTGTTGGCGTATTTTGATTCTTGTTCCACTGTATTTTGGTATAGTCTCTGCAAAATAATAAGCTTCCAATACATGTGGAACTTTGTCAATAGTAAATGCATATGTGTCAAAAGTATGTTCATTCCTCCTGCTTTTGGACTATAATTGGCGGTCGGATATGGTCGTTAGTGACCGCCAACAAATCCCCCAAGCTTAACCTTTGCTCGTCCCGAGCAAATAGCTAAGTACTTGGTTGATGACCAGGAATTGCTACTATGCCGTTATAATTCACAAGTGCCCATGTTTATAACAAAGTATTCTCCGCAATTCAAATAAGTTGGTATTTTTATCCACCTTTTACCTTGATCCCTGTGGGGCGTATAGCTTTTCCAAGTTCTTGGGCGGTTGCAAGATAGAATGGTTAGAACAGAATCACCAATCATTCATTCTTTGATTAACCATCTATCCGGAGGTTTTATGAATTTTGTAAAACAAAAGTAAGTTCCTCAAATGATTCTCTCAATCGCTCAATGTGTATGAAACCTCACCAAGGCATTTGGTATGTTGCCTTCTTTTTCATATCCTACCACTAAGGCTTTTGAGTGGAGTTTTAGGTAGGTATAAAAAATGAGGCATACTTGCATCACATATTTTACTAAGTCAAAAACCGGACCACAAGGAGATGCAAGTCATACACTTTGATCAAGACGTGCAAGTGTGTGGAGATGGATCATATGTTATTTTTGCACTCCTTTTTTGATGACTCTCTCTTTCTTTTGAAAGTGCTTCTGAGAGTATGGGCTATCTTATTCTCACTAGCGGGTATCGAGGTACCCATTATTTTCTCTCAGGGTGGGCATCGAAGTGCCCATTGTTTTCTCTCCCCTTTTTTTTTTCTTTTATGCATCATGCTCTTTGGCATGCTTTCTTTTTTTTCTCATGCACTTTGGCATGGTTTTCTCTTTCTTTTTTTTAGCATAGCCCAAACTCTCTTTTGGCACATGAGTATTTTTTGGAGAGAGAATCATAATAATTGGAGTATTTTTTTAGTAGACGAAAAAAATGAGTTGCGTAACTCTTAGTGTAAGAGTCAGCACTTTATTTGTGGGTGTACGTGTGTCCTCGATCATGGGTGCATGACAGGAATCTTCAACAAGGGTCACAAACAATTTGACAAAGTTCAATGTAATAACAAGTAGCATATGACTAAGGTTTTGACTTTCGAATCATGTCATATGGCTTTGGTAGGTATTCATAATCATTGAGGAACTTTTTGAATTTAAGTATTTTTTTGAAAATGAAAACTCCGGATGTCAAGTTTCTCTTAGAACAAAGTTATAGTAAATTCTATTTGTACCATATCATAACTTGCCACAACTTAGAAAAGGAGCATGCATTTGCAACCCACAAGTTTTCAAGTTCTCAGGATGAGACAATTTTAGCCAACAAACTTGAATCTTGGGGAAAACTAAGTTATAACCTAGGCACGGATGAATTATAGACAGAGCAATTATTCATCATTTCATCTTAGGAGAAGCTAAACGCCCCACAGGGATCAAGGTAAAAGGTGGATAAAAATACCAACTTATTTGAATTGCGGAAGAATACTTTGTTATAAACATGGCACTTGTGAATTATAACGGCATAGTAGCAATTCCTGGTCATCAACCAAGTACTTAGCTATTTGCTCGGGACGAGCAAAGGTTAAGCTTGGGGGATTTGTTGGCGGTCACTAACGACCATATCCGACCGCCAATTATAGTCCAAAAGCAGGAGGAATGAACATACTTTTGACACATATGCATTTACTATTGACAAAGTTCCACATGTATTGGAAGCTTATTATTTTGCAGAGACTATACCAAAATACAGTGGAACAAGAATCAAAATACGCCAACAGAGAAAGCGTAACGCAGATCATATACCAAGGAGTCAAGCAAAGGCCCACTTTCATGCACAATTTGGGCCGAACACCTACGTGGAGGCGACCCTGGTCCAACCAGAGGCCCACCAGAGAAAGGCGGTGGCGAGAGGAGCGGGCCAGGGTGCGGCCGCACCGCCACTAGCTCCCCTCGGGCCCACCTTTCTTTGGCGGTTGCATGCCGACATGTAGAGGCGGTGTAGGCTAGTTTCCTATTTTATGGCACCCCAAAACGACCTCCTTTATGTATAAAAGGAGGGGTAGTGCTCTCTTTACACACACACACCACCTTGAGTCAATACATCTTGAGCACACCTCTCTAGTTTTTACCTTTTGCTTAGTAGTGCTAGAGCAAGGCAAAGCTACCTTGGAGGGCTTGACTCCTTGGAGAAGAATCTTGGTATGAATAAGATGAATCATTTCTCCAAAGTCTTGCCTTCACTTTATCGATATAGTTTTGCAAGTACACTAGAGTATAGTTCTCATGATATTATCTTGATATATGAGCTACTCTATAGTTTATATGTCATGATGTTGCCATGTAGAACTTTATGCTTAATCATTCATATCATGTTTATGATAAGAAATAGAGTTAAGTTGAGGTGGCGGTTCATCGTGCTTTCGGGTGTGCCCAAGCTTCTTACCTGTCGATCCGTAGGGTCGGGGACCCGGGGGGGCTTGGGTAATTTCTCTATACGCGAGCATGGTGCTCGGGTATATAGAAACAGGTGAATGCATTTCATGCTCCACGGTTGAGGGGTAGGCGGCAGGTGGTGACAGCCCTGTCCGTCCTTCGTAATCCCCCACGTTCGGGTATGGTGTAGGAGTACGTAAATTGTCACATGAGGTTGCTGGCAGACCAGTACTCGGTGGCCTCCCGACCTATCTCACACTTAGCGCTAGCTCTTATTCATGTACATGTATGATTACTTACTATTCTTTGCATAGCTATATCGATAAAGTGAAGGCAAGACTTTGGAGAAATGATTCATCTTATTCATACCAAGATTCTTCTCCAAGGAGTCAAGCCCTCCAAGGTAGCTTTGCCTTGCTCTAGCACTACTAAGCAAAAGGTAAAAACTAGAGAGGTGTGCTCAAGATGTATTGACTCAAGGTGGTGTGTGTGTGTAAAGAGAGCACTACCCCTCCTTTTATACATAAAGGAGGTCGTTTTGGGGTGCCATAAAATAGGAAACTAGCCTACACCGCCTCTACATGTCGGCATGCAACCGCCAAAGAAAGGTGGGCCCGAGGGGAGCTAGTGGCGGTGCGGCCGCACCCTGGCCCGCTCCTCTCGCCACCGCCTTTCTCTGGTGGGCCTCTGGTTGGACCAGGGTCGCCTCCACGTAGGTGTTCGGCCCAAATTGTGCATGAAAGTGGGCCTTTGCTTGACTCCTTGGTATATGATCTGCGTTACGCTTTCTCTGTTGGCGTATTTTGATTCTTGTTCCACTGTATTTTGGTATAGTCTCTGCAAAATAATAAGCTTCCAATACATGTGGAACTTTGTCAATAGTAAATGCATATGTGTCAAAAGTATGTTCATTCCTCCTGCTTTTGGACTATAATTGGCGGTCGGATATGGTCGTTAGTGACCGCCAACAAATCCCCCAAGCTTAACCTTTGCTCGTCCCGAGCAAATAGCTAAGTACTTGGTTGATGACCAGGAATTGCTACTATGCCGTTATAATTCACAAGTGCCATGTTTATAACAAAGTATTCTTCCGCAATTCAAATAAGTTGGTATTTTTATCCACCTTTTACCTTGATCCCTGTGGGGCGTATAGCTTTTCCAAGTTCTTGGGCGGTTGCAAGATAGAATGGTTAGAACAGAATCACCAATCATTCATTCTTTGATTAACCATCTATCCGGAGGTTTTATGAATTTTGTAAAACAAAAGTAAGTTCCTCAAATGATTCTCTCAATCGCTCAATGTGTATGAAACCTCACCAAGGCATTTGGTATGTTGCCTTCTTTTTCATATCCTACCACTAAGGCTTTTGAGTGGAGTTTTAGGTAGGTATAAAAAATGAGGCATACTTGCATCACATATTTTACTAAGTCAAAAACCGGACCACAAGGAGATGCAAGTCATACACTTTGATCAAGACGTGCAAGTGTGTGGAGATGGATCATATGTTATTTTTGCACTCCTTTTTGATGACTCTCTCTTTCTTTTGAAAGTGCTTCTGAGAGTATGGGCTATCTTATTCTCACTAGCGGGTATCGAGGTACCCATTATTTTCTCTCAGGGTGGGCATCGAAGTGCCCATTGTTTTCTCTCCCCTTTTTTTTTTCTTTTATGCATCATGCTCTTTGGCATGCTTTCTTTTTTTTTCTCATGCACTTTGGCATGGTTTTCTCTTTCTTTTTTTTAGCATAGCCCAAACTCTCTTTTGGCACATGAGTATTTTTTGGAGAGAGAATCATAATAATTGGAGTATTTTTTTAGTAGACGAAAAAAATGAGTTGCGTAACTCTTAGTGTAAGAGTCAGCACTTTATTTGTG
>JAHUYU010003537.1:0-22538 GCA_030439765.1 Tripidium arundinaceum | reverse complement strand
GTGGCATGTATGGATCTCGACGACGACGCTGGCGGCTTGGATTTGTGGCAAGGCCATTAGGACTGCCGACATCGGAGTGGTCACAGGCACGTCCTCGAACTCTTCGTCCTTCTCCTCGTGGCCTATGTTGGGAAGGACTCTACACAAAACATACACATCATAAAGTGTAGTTGCAAGTTTGATACGAGGAGCGTGACCAAGTTGCGTCACCATACACACATACCTGAGTCTGTGTAGGCTCAGGAGCATCACCAAGTTGCGAACCCGTCAACTCGTCCTGCTCATATGTTGGATCATCGGAGTCATCATCCTCTCCATTGTCGTCGTCGTCATTGTCGTCCTCCCTACGTCGGGCATGGGAGCTTTCTGGTGTGTCAATTGCCGCCCTTTGCCTTGAACGGGTTTGCCATGCTGTGTCGGGTCAGGGAGGTGGCACTTGGACATCTTCCGCTCTAATGCAACTCAACTTGCGAGCCATGCATCGGCACAATTTCATCACCTTCTGTAATGATGTCATTATATGATAACATGTGAGAAATCATTGTAGCCAAATTGGAAAACACATAGGGGTAGTACCAGTGCAAATTGTTGAAGGTATGTGGATGATGAACTATGTGGATGAACTGGTCCGTGGAGAAAAGTTAAAAATTTATGTGTAAACAGCTGTCGCGCCAGCCCGAGTGGCACGACAATAACACACTGCCGCGCCGGAGCAGCTGGCGCGACAGCCAAAGAACACTGTGCAAATGACTGTCGCGCCATCTCTATTGGCGCGACAAGCCCATACCACCCTTGTCGCGCCAGTCTGGGTGGCGCGACAAACTGCCACCAAAGTTCCAAAACCTTGCCGGTTTCAGGGTGCGCCAGTCTGGGTGGCGCGACAAACCACCACAGTGTCGTGCCACCCGGACTGGCGCGACGAAACCAGTTGACTGCGTGGTCAACGCACTGTCATGCCAGTACGACCGGCGTGGCAGTGTCGCGCCAGCCGCGCCCTGAAACCAGCATGGTTTTGGAACTTTGGTGCCACTTAGTCGCGCCACCCGGACTGGCACGACAAGGGTGGTATGGCTTGTCGCACCAATGGTGTTGGCGCGGCAACAATAGTTAGTCGTGCCACCCGGACTGGCACGACAAGCCTGCCGCGCCAACACCATTGGTGCGACAGACATGAAAAGAGAGTTCACTTTTCTCAACCATGTGCAATTGCTGAGCCTCTTGTTCTCCTGCTCATGGCGTAGGTTCAAATCGTATTGGACACAATCTTTTTCCTATTTAATGAAGATGCAAAGAGAGATGCTTCTTCCTCTTCAAGTTGGAAGTGCAACAAGAAAATCGGTAAAGCGGTAAACTAAACACAAGTGCCGGGGACACTATGAACACATAAACTAAACCTCTAGCTCAAAGGTGCCGGGAAAGAAAGCAACATTGGAAGCACTTCATTACCACTTCATTCCCAGGTCCATAGTGCCGCCTTGGCTTCAAAGCATTGTTGAATACGAAAGAAAGCATGAGTACAACCACAACTGCGAATTGAAAACATTGTTCACATAGCATAGTACACGATAAGGAGTTTTGGCATAGTTCTTACAACTGAAGGTCATCATGATCATCACTGACATAAGTATTCCATCACTCGTACTAGTCTTCCATCTACCATATGCAACAACTACCAAATGCCAACCCTATGGGCATTTTCAAAATATGTATGGATCTTGCTGCTATTGGACAAAAGATGCAGCACCATCATTACCACTCACATCAGTCTTCCATCTAACATATACAAGAACTAGTAAATGCCAACCCTATTGGCATTTACAAAATATGTATTGCACGTTGTGGTCATGAGTCGAGACCAAACACCGCATTCTATTAGGCATTGTCGTCATTGGACCAAAGGAAAGTCTCATCTCAGGTCGTGAACTTCCAAGGTCATCACCGCTAGTGCATAAACTTGGTCAGTGATGTCATTTCGATTCTTAAACTTGGTTGTGAGTCTTATATGGTTCCAAACAGAACCCAACCTACTCTATAATAAGACAATTGCAATTACTTCTATATTCTGACAAGAAAAAAATTAATATATTACGACACAAAGATAATTAACAAATCACAGAACATATCTTCTACCGAAGTTGCCGACCCAACAATTGCACTCGAGTTGCCGACCAGAAAACTACACTCGAGTTTGAGGCTCATACAGACTGTCCGGGCCCTAGGTCAATTCGGACCGGAACTTGAGCCTGCCACGCAATTAAACTAGTCTAAGGCCTCGTTCGTTTCACTAGAATGAGCACCTAGAAAAATTCCCGACTAAAATACTAACTAAATTTATATAAGCTTTATCGGTTGAAATAATTCCTGGACGGGTTCTACTGTAACCGAATAGGCCCTAACTCCAACAGCTGGCCGGCCCGGTACGAAGACGTTAGGGACTCGTCTGGACAGACTACAAAAGTCAGGCGACTGATAGTAGGAGTTGTGGGGAAAAAAGTACGTATAAACAGTTTTTTTACAACAAAGTACGTATAAACAGTTACACAGCCATCGCAAGTATTGTGCCGCGGCTGCCCCACCACCGTCTTGTTGTGGGCTTGCAGCACGTTGCTTCCACGCCGCGTGCTGCGGCTACCGTCTGGCCACGGTGCCGCCGCATGCCTGACGTCTCTTCCCTGATGTGAAGAACATGAGAGAACGTACGAGGAGGTGAATAGACGAAGGAAGAAGAACTGCCCGTTTTGCTGTTCTAATTAATCTATCTAGGATAACAGTCAAAGACTTCTTTCTTTGAAAGACATGTCACCTCCGTCTTCTGTTGATGCTGCAACGGGAGCCGAGACCGTTCAGGTTGCTGCTCCTGCTCCCAAGGATAGCGTTGATCCATGCCACACCCACTCTTAAGGATGTCTTGGATGTAGGCCAGCTCTTTATCCCAGTCTCCCTATATATGCGCATGGTCTTGTTGATTCCTTTGTAGTGTACTACCACTGCACCGTATCCAACATTATTTTCCGAGCTCTGTCGGTGAGGTGGTCTCTCAATGTTCATTTAATTTGATAAGTATAGTGTCTCAACAGTCACGAGATCAAGCTTGGGAAGTGCATGCACCATCTTGGCTTGCTACATCAATGCCGCCGGAGAGCTGATGATGCAATGGAACACTCGAAGGTTCAGGAGGGGGCTACTGCCCCTGCTGCTCTAATGGGAAATAATGCTGGTTCATGCTACATCCCTTATCAGGCACTGGAGAATGTATGTTGTTTCGTCTATGTTACCTAGACATATAATGTATATCTAAATATTAGTTCCCCATGCATTTGCTATTAATTCCCCATGCATTTGGCTAAAAAATGCTACTATTAATTCTCTGAGCTTTTTGTTATTTATTTAGATATGCACTATATCTAGATAAGCATGAGGAGCATCATTTTTCTTTAGCCGTGCATGCTATTGTTAATTTCCCATGCTCATGTTACCTCCATAACCCTTGAGGTGTTTATTAGTTCATACAAACATAGTTGTTCCATGTCTATAGGACATAGTTCATACACACGTAGGTCATAGATGAAGTGCAGTATGTTAAGGTGCAGGTTACTTTGGGTTCATACACACAAATCAACCCAATTCAAGGGTGAGGCATGTATGGATCTCGACGACGACGCTGGCGGCTTGGATTTGTGGCAAGGCCATTAGGACTGCCGACATCGGAGTGGTCACAGGCACGTCCTCGAACTCTTCGTCCTTCTCCTCGTGGCCTATGTTGGGAAGGACTCTACACAAAACATACACATCATAAAGTGTAGTTGCAAGTTTGATACGAGGAGCGTGACCAAGTTGCGTCACCATACACACATACCTGAGTCTGTGTAGGCTCAGGAGCATCACCAAGTTGCGAACCCGTCAACTCGTCCTGCTCATATGTTGGATCATCGGAGTCATCATCCTCTCCATTGTCGTCGTCGTCATTGTCGTCCTCCCTACGTCGGGCATGGGAGCTTTCTGGTGTGTCAATTGCCGCCCTTTGCCTTGAACGGGTTTGCCATGCTGTGTCGGGTCAGGGAGAAAAGTTAAAAATTTATGTGTAAACAGCTGTCGCGCCAGCCCGAGTGGCACGACAATAACACACTGCCGCGCCGGAGCAGCTGGCGCGACAGCCAAAGAACACTGTGCAAATGACTGTCGCGCCATCTCTATTGGCGCGACAAGCCCATACCACCCTTGTCGCGCCAGTCTGGGTGGCGCGACAAACTGCCACCAAAGTTCCAAAACCTTGCCGGTTTCAGGGTGCGCCAGTCTGGGTGGCGCGACAAACCACCACAGTGTCGTGCCACCCGGACTGGCGCGACGAAACCAGTTGACTGCGTGGTCAACGCACTGTCATGCCAGTACGACCGGCGTGGCAGTGTCGCGCCAGCCGCGCCCTGAAACCAGCATGGTTTTGGAACTTTGGTGCCACTTAGTCGCGCCACCCGGACTGGCACGACAAGGGTGGTATGGCTTGTCGCACCAATGGTGTTGGCGCGGCAACAATAGTTAGTCGTGCCACCCGGACTGGCACGACAAGCCTGCCGCGCCAACACCATTGGTGCGACAGACATGAAAAGAGAGTTCACTTTTCTCAACCATGTGCAATTGCTGAGCCTCTTGTTCTCCTGCTCATGGCGTAGGTTCAAATCGTATTGGACACAATCTTTTTCCTATTTAATGAAGATGCAAAGAGAGATGCTTCTTCCTCTTCAAGTTGGAAGTGCAACAAGAAAATCGGTAAAGCGGTAAACTAAACACAAGTGCCGGGGACACTATGAACACATAAACTAAACCTCTAGCTCAAAGGTGCCGGGAAAGAAAGCAACATTGGAAGCACTTCATTACCACTTCATTCCCAGGTCCATAGTGCCGCCTTGGCTTCAAAGCATTGTTGAATACGAAAGAAAGCATGAGTACAACCACAACTGCGAATTGAAAACATTGTTCACATAGCATAGTACACGATAAGGAGTTTTGGCATAGTTCTTACAACTGAAGGTCATCATGATCATCACTGACATAAGTATTCCATCACTCGTACTAGTCTTCCATCTACCATATGCAACAACTACCAAATGCCAACCCTATGGGCATTTTCAAAATATGTATGGATCTTGCTGCTATTGGACAAAAGATGCAGCACCATCATTACCACTCACATCAGTCTTCCATCTAACATATACAAGAACTAGTAAATGCCAACCCTATTGGCATTTACAAAATATGTATTGCACGTTGTGGTCATGAGTCGAGACCAAACACCGCATTCTATTAGGCATTGTCGTCATTGGACCAAAGGAAAGTCTCATCCTTCTCGTCATCCTCCTGGTCATCGTCATTGTCCACCTCCATTGGTACTGGGATATGTCCGTTGTTTGGTGGATTGTCAACTAAAAAAACGAAACAATGTCTCATTTCCAACAATGTTAAAACATGCACAAGTGGAAACAATTCCAAAACAATTCCTCACATAAGCGACGCTTCACACTCCTAGCGGCTTCCCTCTTAGGGGCCTCCTCCTCTGTCCTCCTCTTGAAGTCAACAATGTATGAACTAAGTAGCAAACCGATGAATAAAAATGTTTGCATGAACTAATAAACACCTCAAGGGTTATGGAGGTAACATGAGCATGGGAAATTAACAATAGCATGCACGGCTAAAGAAAAATGATGCTCCTCATGCTTATCTAGATATAGTGCATATCTAAATAAATAACAAAAAGCTCAGAGAATTAATAGTAGCATTTTTTAGCCAAATGCATGGGGAATTAATAGCAAATGCATGGGGAACTAATATTTAGATATACATTATATGTCTAGGTAACATAGACGAAACAACATACATTCTCCAGTGCCTGATAAGGGATGTAGCATGAACCAGCATTATTTCCCATTAGAGCAGCAGGGGCAGTAGCCCCCTCCTGAACCTTCGAGTGTTCCATTGCATCATCAGCTCTCCGGCGGCATTGATGTAGCAAGCCAAGATGGTGCATGCACTTCCCAAGCTTGATCTCGTGACTGTTGAGACACTATACTTATCAAATTAAATGAACATTGAGAGACCACCTCACCGACAGAGCTCGGAAAATAATGTTGGATACGGTGCAGTGGTAGTACACTACAAAGGAATCAACAAGACCATGCGCATATATAGGGAGACTGGGATAAAGAGCTGGCCTACATCCAAGACATCCTTAAGAGTGGGTGTGGCATGGATCAACGCTATCCTTGGGAGCAGGAGCAGCAACCTGAACGGTCTCGGCTCCCGTTGCAGCATCAACAGAAGACGGAGGTGACATGTCTTTCAAAGAAAGAAGTCTTTGACTGTTATCCTAGATAGATTAATTAGAACAGCAAAACGGGCAGTTCTTCTTCCTTCGTCTATTCACCTCCTCGTACGTTCTCTCATGTTCTTCACATCAGGGAAGAGACGTCAGGCATGCGGCGGCACCGTGGCCAGACGGTAGCCGCAGCACGCGGCGTGGAAGCAACGTGCTGCAAGCCCACAACAAGACGGTGGTGGGGCAGCCGCGGCACAATACTTGCGATGGCTGTGTAACTGTTTATACGTACTTTGTTGTAAAAAAACTGTTTATACGTACTTTTTTCCCCACAACTCCTACTATCAGTCGCCTGACTTTTGTAGTCTGTCCAGACGAGTCCCTAACGTCTTCGTACCGGGCCGGCCAGCTGTTGGAGTTAGGGCCTATTCGGTTACAGTAGAACCCGTCCAGGAATTATTTCAACCGATAAAGCTTATATAAATTTAGTTAGTATTTTAGTCGGGAATTTTTCTAGGTGCTCATTCTAGTGAAACGAACGAGGCCTTAGACTAGTTTAATTGCGTGGCAGGCTCAAGTTCCGGTCCGAATTGACCTAGGGCCCGGACAGTCTGTATGAGCCTCAAACTCGAGTGTAGTTTTCTGGTCGGCAACTCGAGTGCAATTGTTGGGTCGGCAACTTCGGTAGAAGATATGTTCTGTGATTTGTTAATTATCTTTGTGTCGTAATATCATTAATTTTTTTCTTGTCAGAATATAGAAGTAATTGCAATTGTCTTATTATAGAGTAGGTTGGGTTCTGTTTGGAACCATATAAGACTCACAACCAAGTTTAAGAATCGAAATGACATCACTGACCAAGTTTATGCACTAGCGGTGATGACCTTGGAAGTTCACGACCTGAGATGAGACTTTCCTTTGGTCCAATGACGACAATGCCTAATAGAATGCGGTGTTTGGTCTCGACTCATGACCACAACGTGCAATACATATTTTGTAAATGCCAATAGGGTTGGCATTTACTAGTTCTTGTATATGTTAGATGGAAGACTGATGTGAGTGGTAATGATGGTGCTGCATCTTTTGTCCAATAGCAGCAAGATCCATACATATTTTGAAAATGCCCATAGGGTTGGCATTTGGTAGTTGTTGCATATGGTAGATGGAAGACTAGTACGAGTGATGGAATACTTATGTCAGTGATGATCATGATGACCTTCAGTTGTAAGAACTATGCCAAAACTCCTTATCGTGTACTATGCTATGTGAACAATGTTTTCAATTCGCAGTTGTGGTTGTACTCATGCTTTCTTTCGTATTCAACAATGCTTTGAAGCCAAGGCGGCACTATGGACCTGGGAATGAAGTGGTAATGAAGTGCTTCCAATGTTGCTTTCTTTCCCGGCACCTTTGAGCTAGAGGTTTAGTTTATGTGTTCATAGTGTCCCCGGCACTTGTGTTTAGTTTACCGCTTTACCGATTTTCTTGTTGCACTTCCAACTTGAAGAGGAAGAAGCATCTCTCTTTGCATCTTCATTAAATAGGAAAAAGATTGTGTCCAATACGATTTGAACCTACGCCATGAGCAGGAGAACAAGAGGCTCAGCAATTGCACATGGTTGAGAAAAGTGAACTCTCTTTTCATGTCTGTCGCACCAATGGTGTTGGCGCGGCAGGCTTGTCGTGCCAGTCCGGGTGGCACGACTAACTATTGTTGCCGCGCCAACACCATTGGTGCGACAAGCCATACCACCCTTGTCGTGCCAGTCCGGGTGGCGCGACTAAGTGGCACCAAAGTTCCAAAACCATGCTGGTTTCAGGGCGCGGCTGGCGCGACACTGCCACGCCGGTCGTACTGGCATGACAGTGCGTTGACCACGCAGTCAACTGGTTTCGTCGCGCCAGTCCGGGTGGCACGACACTGTGGTGGTTTGTCGCGCCACCCAGACTGGCGCACCCTGAAACCGGCAAGGTTTTGGAACTTTGGTGGCAGTTTGTCGCGCCACCCAGACTGGCGCGACAAGGGTGGTATGGGCTTGTCGCGCCAATAGAGATGGCGCGACAGTCATTTGCACAGTGTTCTTTGGCTGTCGCGCCAGCTGCTCCGGCGCGGCAGTGTGTTATTGTCGTGCCACTCGGGCTGGCGCGACAGCTGTTTACACATAAATTTTTAACTTTTCTCCACGGACCAGTTCATCCACATAGTTCATCATCCACATACCTTCAACAATTTGCACTGGTACTACCCCTATGTGTTTTCCAATTTGGCTACAATGATTTCTCACATGTTATCATATAATGACATCATTACAGAAGGTGATGAAATTGTGCCGATGCATGGCTCGCAAGTTGAGTTGCATTAGAGCGGAAGATGTCCAAGTGCCACCTCCCTGACCCGACACAGCATGGCAAACCCGTTCAAGGCAAAGGGCGGCAATTGACACACCAGAAAGCTCCCATGCCCGACGTAGGGAGGACGACAATGACGACGACGACAATGGAGAGGATGATGACTCCGATGATCCAACATATGAGCAGGACGAGTTGACGGGTTCGCAACTTGGTGATGCTCCTGAGCCTACACAGACTCAGGTATGTGTGTATGGTGACGCAACTTGGTCACGCTCCTCGTATCAAACTTGCAACTACACTTTATGATGTGTATGTTTTGTGTAGAGTCCTTCCCAACATAGGCCACGAGGAGAAGGACGAAGAGTTCGAGGACGTGCCTGTGACCACTCCGATGTCGGCAGTCCTAATGGCCTTGCCACAAATCCAAGCCGCCAGCGTCGTCGTCGAGATCCATACATGCCTCACCCTTGAATTGGGTTGATTTGTGTGTATGAACCCAAAGTAACCTGCACCTTAACATACTGCACTTCATCTATGACCTACGTGTGTATGAACTATGTCCTATAGACATGGAACAACTATGTTTGTATGAACTATGTGCTATGTGAACTTGTGTGTCATCTTATATGACTTAGATCTGAACTATGTGGATGATGTTAACTATGTGTTTGAACTATATCATATGTGCTTGTCATATGTGTTTGAATTATGTTATGTGGATGATGAACTATGTGGATGAACTGGTCCGTGGAGAAAAGTTAAAAATTTATGTGTAAACAGCTGTCGCGCCAGCCCGAGTGGCACGACAATAACACACTGCCGCGCCGGAGCAGCTGGCGCGACAGCCAAAGAACACTGTGCAAATGACTGTCGCGCCATCTCTATTGGCGCGACAAGCCCATACCACCCTTGTCGCGCCAGTCTGGGTGGCGCGACAAACTGCCACCAAAGTTCCAAAACCTTGCCGGTTTCAGGGTGCGCCAGTCTGGGTGGCGCGACAAACCACCACAGTGTCGTGCCACCCGGACTGGCGCGACGAAACCAGTTGACTGCGTGGTCAACGCACTGTCATGCCAGTACGACCGGCGTGGCAGTGTCGCGCCAGCCGCGCCCTGAAACCAGCATGGTTTTGGAACTTTGGTGCCACTTAGTCGCGCCACCCGGACTGGCACGACAAGGGTGGTATGGCTTGTCGCACCAATGGTGTTGGCGCGGCAACAATAGTTAGTCGTGCCACCCGGACTGGCACGACAAGCCTGCCGCGCCAACACCATTGGTGCGACAGACATGAAAAGAGAGTTCACTTTTCTCAACCATGTGCAATTGCTGAGCCTCTTGTTCTCCTGCTCATGGCGTAGGTTCAAATCGTATTGGACACAATCTTTTTCCTATTTAATGAAGATGCAAAGAGAGATGCTTCTTCCTCTTCAAGTTGGAAGTGCAACAAGAAAATCGGTAAAGCGGTAAACTAAACACAAGTGCCGGGGACACTATGAACACATAAACTAAACCTCTAGCTCAAAGGTGCCGGGAAAGAAAGCAACATTGGAAGCACTTCATTACCACTTCATTCCCAGGTCCATAGTGCCGCCTTGGCTTCAAAGCATTGTTGAATACGAAAGAAAGCATGAGTACAACCACAACTGCGAATTGAAAACATTGTTCACATAGCATAGTACACGATAAGGAGTTTTGGCATAGTTCTTACAACTGAAGGTCATCATGATCATCACTGACATAAGTATTCCATCACTCGTACTAGTCTTCCATCTACCATATGCAACAACTACCAAATGCCAACCCTATGGGCATTTTCAAAATATGTATGGATCTTGCTGCTATTGGACAAAAGATGCAGCACCATCATTACCACTCACATCAGTCTTCCATCTAACATATACAAGAACTAGTAAATGCCAACCCTATTGGCATTTACAAAATATGTATTGCACGTTGTGGTCATGAGTCGAGACCAAACACCGCATTCTATTAGGCATTGTCGTCATTGGACCAAAGGAAAGTCTCATCTCAGGTCGTGAACTTCCAAGGTCATCACCGCTAGTGCATAAACTTGGTCAGTGATGTCATTTCGATTCTTAAACTTGGTTGTGAGTCTTATATGGTTCCAAACAGAACCCAACCTACTCTATAATAAGACAATTGCAATTACTTCTATATTCTGACAAGAAAAAAATTAATATATTACGACACAAAGATAATTAACAAATCACAGAACATATCTTCTACCGAAGTTGCCGACCCAACAATTGCACTCGAGTTGCCGACCAGAAAACTACACTCGAGTTTGAGGCTCATACAGACTGTCCGGGCCCTAGGTCAATTCGGACCGGAACTTGAGCCTGCCACGCAATTAAACTAGTCTAAGGCCTCGTTCGTTTCACTAGAATGAGCACCTAGAAAAATTCCCGACTAAAATACTAACTAAATTTATATAAGCTTTATCGGTTGAAATAATTCCTGGACGGGTTCTACTGTAACCGAATAGGCCCTAACTCCAACAGCTGGCCGGCCCGGTACGAAGACGTTAGGGACTCGTCTGGACAGACTACAAAAGTCAGGCGACTGATAGTAGGAGTTGTGGGGAAAAAAAGTACGTATAAACAGTTTTTTTACAACAAAGTACGTATAAACAGTTACACAGCCATCGCAAGTATTGTGCCGCGGCTGCCCCACCACCGTCTTGTTGTGGGCTTGCAGCACGTTGCTTCCACGCCGCGTGCTGCGGCTACCGTCTGGCCACGGTGCCGCCGCATGCCTGACGTCTCTTCCCTGATGTGAAGAACATGAGAGAACGTACGAGGAGGTGAATAGACGAAGGAAGAAGAACTGCCCGTTTTGCTGTTCTAATTAATCTATCTAGGATAACAGTCAAAGACTTCTTTCTTTGAAAGACATGTCACCTCCGTCTTCTGTTGATGCTGCAACGGGAGCCGAGAACCGTTCAGGTTGCTGCTCCTGCTCCCAGGATAGCGTTGATCCATGCCACACCCACTCTTAAGGATGTCTTGGATGTAGGCCAGCTCTTTATCCCAGTCTCCCTATATATGCGCATGGTCTTGTTGATTCCTTTGTAGTGTACTACCACTGCACCGTATCCAACATTATTTTCGAGCTCTGTCGGTGAGGTGGTCTCTCAATGTTCATTTAATTTGATAAGTATAGTGTCTCAACAGTCACGAGATCAAGCTTGGGAAGTGCATGCACCATCTTGGCTTGCTACATCAATGCCGCCGGAGAGCTGATGATGCAATGGAACACTCGAAGGTTCAGGAGGGGGCTACTGCCCCTGCTGCTCTAATGGGAAATAATGCTGGTTCATGCTACATCCCTTATCAGGCACTGGAGAATGTATGTTGTTTCGTCTATGTTACCTAGACATATAATGTATATCTAAATATTAGTTCCCCATGCATTTGCTATTAATTCCCCATGCATTTGGCTAAAAAATGCTACTATTAATTCTCTGAGCTTTTTGTTATTTATTTAGATATGCACTATATCTAGATAAGCATGAGGGAGCATCATTTTTCTTTAGCCGTGCATGCTATTGTTAATTTCCCATGCTCATGTTACCTCCATAACCCTTGAGGTGTTTATTAGTTCATGCAAACATTTTTATTCATCGGTTTGCTACTTAGTTCATACATTGTTGACTTCAAAGGGAGGACAGAGGAGGAGGCCCCTAAGAGGGAAGCCGCTAGGAGTGTGAAGCGTCGCTTATGTGAGGAATTGTTTTGGAATTGTTTCCACTTGTGCATGTTTTAACATTGTTGGAAATGAGACATTGTTTCGTTTTTTTAGTTGACAATCCACCAAACAACGGACATATCCCAGTACCAATGGAGGTGGACAATGACGATGACCAGGAGGATGACGAGAAGGATGAGACTTTCCTTTGGTCCAATGACGACAATGCCTAATAGAATGCGGTGTTTGGTCTCGACTCATGACCACAACGTGCAATACATATTTTGTAAATGCCAATAGGGTTGGCATTTACTAGTTCTTGTATATGTTAGATGGAAGACTGATGTGAGTGGTAATGATGGTGCTGCATCTTTTGTCCAATAGCAGCAAGATCCATACATATTTTGAAAATGCCCATAGGGTTGGCATTTGGTAGTTGTTGCATATGGTAGATGGAAGACTAGTACGAGTGATGGAATACTTATGTCAGTGATGATCATGATGACCTTCAGTTGTAAGAACTATGCCAAAACTCCTTATCGTGTACTATGCTATGTGAACAATGTTTTCAATTCGCAGTTGTGGTTGTACTCATGCTTTCTTTCGTATTCAACAATGCTTTGAAGCCAAGGCGGCACTATGGACCTGGGAATGAAGTGGTAATGAAGTGCTTCCAATGTTGCTTTCTTTCCCGGCACCTTTGAGCTAGAGGTTTAGTTTATGTGTTCATAGTGTCCCCGGCACTTGTGTTTAGTTTACCGCTTTACCGATTTTCTTGTTGCACTTCCAACTTGAAGAGGAAGAAGCATCTCTCTTTGCATCTTCATTAAATAGGAAAAAGATTGTGTCCAATACGATTTGAACCTACGCCATGAGCAGGAGAACAAGAGGCTCAGCAATTGCACATGGTTGAGAAAAGTGAACTCTCTTTTCATGTCTGTCGCACCAATGGTGTTGGCGCGGCAGGCTTGTCGTGCCAGTCGGGTGGCACGACTAACTATTGTTGCCGCGCCAACACCATTGGTGCGACAAGCCATACCACCCTTGTCGTGCCAGTCCGGGTGGCGCGACTAAGTGGCACCAAAGTTCCAAAACCATGCTGGTTTCAGGGCGCGGCTGGCGCGACACTGCCACGCCGGTCGTACTGGCATGACAGTGCGTTGACCACGCAGTCAACTGGTTTCGTCGCGCCAAGTCCGGGTGGCACGACACTGTGGTGGTTTGTCGCGCCACCCAGACTGGCGCACCCTGAAACCGGCAAGGTTTTGGAACTTTGGTGGCAGTTTGTCGCGCCACCCAGACTGGCGCGACAAGGGTGGTATGGGCTTGTCGCGCCAATAGAGATGGCGCGACAGTCATTTGCACAGTGTTCTTTGGCTGTCGCGCCAGCTGCTCCGGCGCGGCAGTGTGTTATTGTCGTGCCACTCGGGCTGGCGCGACAGCTGTTTACACATAAATTTTTAACTTTTCTCCACGGACCAGTTCATCCACATAGTTCATCATCCACATAACATAATTCAAACACATATGACAAGCACATATGATATAGTTCAAACACATAGTTTAACATCATCCACATAGTTCAGATCTAAGTCATATAAGATGACACACAAGTTCACATAGCACATAGTTCATACAAACATAGTTGTTCCATGTCTATAGGACATAGTTCATACACACGTAGGTCATAGATGAAGTGCAGTATGTTAAGGTGCAGGTTACTTTGGGTTCATACACACAAATCAACCCAATTCAAGGGTGAGGCATGTATGGATCTCGACGACGACGCTGGCGGCTTGGATTTGTGGCAAGGCCATTAGGACTGCCGACATCGGAGTGGTCACAGGCACGTCCTCGAACTCTTCGTCCTTCTCCTCGTGGCCTATGTTGGGAAGGACTCTACACAAAACATACACATCATAAAGTGTAGTTGCAAGTTTGATACGAGGAGCGTGACCAAGTTGCGTCACCATACACACATACCTGAGTCTGTGTAGGCTCAGGAGCATCACCAAGTTGCGAACCCGTCAACTCGTCCTGCTCATATGTTGGATCATCGGAGTCATCATCCTCTCCATTGTCGTCGTCGTCATTGTCGTCCTCCCTACGTCGGGCATGGGAGCTTTCTGGTGTGTCAATTGCCGCCCTTTGCCTTGAACGGGTTTGCCATGCTGTGTCGGGTCAGGGAGGTGGCACTTGGACATCTTCCGCTCTAATGCAACTCAACTTGCGAGCCATGCATCGGCACAATTTCATCACCCTTCTGTAATGATGTCATTATATGATAACATGTGAGAAATCATTGTAGTCAAATTGGAAAACACATAGGGGTAGTACCAGTGCAAATTGTTGAAGGTATGTGCCTTCCGTCCCCCCCCCCCCCCCCCCCCCCGTATGACCAAGATATACTCCAGCCTCATTTGAGAGATATGCTAGCTGAGTTGCCTACACTCAACGACTGTCATCTGTACAGAATACAGGTAACTAAACGACTCAAAAAGGTAACTTCGAATGCATACCATGTAGTTTTCAAGGGGGGCCTCTCCGGCTGCACGCCTAGCCTCGTTATCTCATCATAGGGGTCTTCGTCATCCATGTCGCCTTCATCTATGGGAATGTTGGACAGCGGAGGACGCACACGCATTCTCGTGGACCTGTGCAGCCATGCCAGGTACTCACGGCATTGGTTTGCAGTGGAACGAGGCCCATTGCGTAATGCATCCTGTCTCTAGTATCCCACCTCTGCAATGGGGCGGCATGTCTTGTACGCCAATCATTGCCACTGAACCTTTTCTTTATCGAGATCCTGCAAATTGAAAAGAAAACCAATGTTCAGATATTGAATGAAGGGTCAATGAAAGTGTAATGTAGTACTTACTGTTGCAATTGTTGGCTCGTGCTCTCATGTTGTAGAGGGAAATGTTGGCGCCTCTCGAACTGCTTCATCACTCATAGGGGTAAGTGCACTCAATGACATAGTAGAGCACCATGGGAACATTATCGCCATAAGTCGTTGTCCCGAGTGCAAAGGGGGGAGAGGTTGGAGTTCCTTATCTCTTCCCTGTCATATGAAGTCCATTGAACCTGTAAATTTATTTATTCAGTACATGAAGTTGTGGCACCTAATCATGAACGCAAATGGAACCATCAGGATCTGCACTCCGAACATACCTGCGATGGAGTTAGAAACGTCCAAATCGTTGGAGTATTGAATGTTTCGCCGTTTCGGTTGACCCCGGACGGAAACAACTTTTCTCCATAGATAGCAGACCCGAGGCCGACAATCACCATGTGTCCATGCCTACCAAACAAAAAAATTATAACCATTGTCTAACCTTGTGTTCTTGTTCTCATATTTGCAGCATGGCGCACCCACAGTACCCCCTTCTGGAGTAGTACTACGACAAGGACCACCGAGCGCACTTGATGGTGGACGAGGGTAGGGTAAGTGATTCACACTAATATTTGTTTTTCATGTAAAATGTGTTAACCCCGCTATCTTGTTTCACTTATTGACATTGTTTGATTTGTTGTAGGACTTGGCCCCACTGCGTCCCCGCACTCACGCACCGATGCATTGGGACGAGCGTTACGCCCCATACCTCTCCAGAGCCGGTTTTTCTGAGCTTGGCTCAAGCTATCAATGCTGGCCTCCCAGACATGGGCGGTCCGCTAATCACCGCCATGGTGGACAGGTGTCGTCTAGAGACCCGTAGCTTCCACCTTCCCTGTGGAGAGATGCCCGTCCTCATGCAAGACGTGGGGTACATTTTGGGCCTAGGCTTGGATGGCCCCGCTGTGACTGGCATCATAGATACAGAAAACTAGAAGGACTTGGTGGAGCGGCATATCAGTGTCCGCCCACCTGACGCTGAAGAATGAGTGAAGGAGAAGAAGACTTCGGGTGTCAACTCAAACTGGTTGTGCCACCACTTTGAGTTTTGCCCATCCGATGCACCGGACGAGGGTCGTTGAGAGGTATGCTCGTGTTTGGATGTGGTTGCAAGCTTTCTACTTCCAGACGCTTCTGGGAACACTGTCTCCTGGATGGTGCTACCACAGTTGTGTGAGCCATGGGAAAACATCGCCCAATATAGTTGGGGGTCTACCACTCTTGCTTGGTTGTATCGGCAACTATGTGATGCATGTAGGCGCGGCTCCACCAATTCCAACATAGGCGGTTGCACCTACTTGCTTCAAATTTGGATTTGGGAGCGCATTCCTATTGGGTGGGTGCACAGAAATGAAGTTCCGGTAAGTACCACCTTTCATTTTTTTTTCTTTCATATGAATTCATATTGAATTTCGATTTGGTACATGCTCACAATTTGGATGTGACAATGGTTATAATTTTTTTGTTTGGTAGGCATGGACACATGGTGATTGTCGGCCTCGGGTCTGCTATCTATGGAGAAAAGTTGTTTCCGTCCGGGGTCAACCGAAACGGCGAAACATTCAATACTCCAACGATTTGGACGTTCTAACTCCATCGCAGGTATGTTCGGAGTGCAGATCCTGATGGTTCCATTTGCGTTCATGATTAGGTGCCACAACTTCATGTACTGAATAAATAAATTTACAGGTTCAATGGACTTCATATGACAGGGAAGAGATAAGGAACTCCAACCTCTCCCCCCTTTGCACTCGGGACAACGACTTATGGCGATAATGTTCCCATGGTGCTCTACTATGTCATTGAGTGCACTTACCCCTATGAGTGATGAAGCAGTTCGAGAGGCGCCAACATTTCCCTCTACAACATGAGAGCACGAGCCAACAATTGCAACAGTAAGTACTACATTACACTTTCATTGACCCTTCATTCAATATCTGAACATTGGTTTTCTTTTCAATTTGCAGGATCTCGATAAAGAAAAGGTTCAGTGGCAATGATTGGCGTACAAGACATGCCGCCCCATTGCAGAGGTGGGATACTAGAGACAGGATGCATTACGCAATGGGCCTCGTTCCACTGCAAACCAATGCCGTGAGTACCTGGCATGGCTGCACAGGTCCACGAGAATGCGTGTGCGTCCTCCGCTGTCCAACATTCCCATAGATGAAGGCGACATGGATGACGAAGACCCCTATGATGAGATAACGAGGCTAGGCGTGCAGCCGGAGAGGCCCCCCTTGAAAACTACATGGTATGCATTCGAAGTTACCTTTTTGAGTCGTTTAGTTACCTGTATTCTGTACAGATGACAGTCGTTGAGTGTAGGCAACTCAGCTAGCATATCTCTCAAATGAGGCTGGAGTATATCTTGGTCATACGGGGGGGGGGGGGGGGGGGGACGGAAGGCACATACCTTCAACAATTTGCACTGGTACTACCCCTATGTGTTTTCCAATTTGACTACAATGATTTCTCACATGTTATCATATAATGACATCATTACAGAAGGTGATGAAATTGTGCCGATGCATGGCTCGCAAGTTGAGTTGCATTAGAGCGGAAGATGTCCAAGTGCCACCTCCCTGACCCGACACAGCATGGCAAACCCGTTCAAGGCAAAGGGCGGCAATTGACACACCAGAAAGCTCCCATGCCCGACGTAGGGAGGACGACAATGACGACGACGACAATGGAGAGGATGATGACTCCGATGATCCAACATATGAGCAGGACGAGTTGACGGGTTCGCAACTTGGTGATGCTCCTGAGCCTACACAGACTCAGGTATGTGTGTATGGTGACGCAACTTGGTCACGCTCCTCGTATCAAACTTGCAACTACACTTTATGATGTGTATGTTTTGTGTAGAGTCCTTCCCAACATAGGCCACGAGGAGAAGGACGAAGAGTTCGAGGACGTGCCTGTGACCACTCCGATGTCGGCAGTCCTAATGGCCTTGCCACAAATCCAAGCCGCCAGCGTCGTCGTCGAGATCCATACATGCCTCACCCTTGAATTGGGTTGATTTGTGTGTATGAACCAAAGTAACCTGCACCTTAACATACTGCACTTCATCTATGACCTACGTGTGTATGAACTATGTCCTATAGACATGGAACAACTATGTTTGTATGAACTATGTGCTATGTGAACTTGTGTGTCATCTTATATGACTTAGATCTGAACTATGTGGATGATGTTAACTATGTGTTTGAACTATATCATATGTGCTTGTCATATGTGTTTGAATTATGTTATGTGGATGATGAACTATGTGGATGAACTGGTCCGTGGAGAAAAGTTAAAAATTTATGTGTAAACAGCTGTCGCGCCAGCCCGAGTGGCACGACAATAACACACTGCCGCGCCGGAGCAGCTGGCGCGACAGCCAAAGAACACTGTGCAAATGACTGTCGCGCCATCTCTATTGGCGCGACAAGCCCATACCACCCTTGTCGCGCCAGTCTGGGTGGCGCGACAAACTGCCACCAAAGTTCCAAAACCTTGCCGGTTTCAGGGTGCGCCAGTCTGGGGTGGCGCGACAAACCACCACAGTGTCGTGCCACCCGGACTGGCGCGACGAAACCAGTTGACTGCGTGGTCAACGCACTGTCATGCCAGTACGACCGGCGTGGCAGTGTCGCGCCAGCCGCGCCCTGAAACCAGCATGGTTTTGGAACTTTGGTGCCACTTAGTCGCGCCACCCGGACTGGCACGACAAGGGTGGTATGGCTTGTCGCACCAATGGTGTTGGCGCGGCAACAATAGTTAGTCGTGCCACCCGGACTGGCACGACAAGCCTGCCGCGCCAACACCATTGGTGCGACAGACATGAAAAGAGAGTTCACTTTTCTCAACCATGTGCAATTGCTGAGCCTCTTGTTCTCCTGCTCATGGCGTAGGTTCAAATCGTATTGGACACAATCTTTTTCCTATTTAATGAAGATGCAAAGAGAGATGCTTCTTCCTCTTCAAGTTGGAAGTGCAACAAGAAAATCGGTAAAGCGGTAAACTAAACACAAGTGCCGGGGACACTATGAACACATAAACTAAACCTCTAGCTCAAAGGTGCCGGGAAAGAAAGCAACATTGGAAGCACTTCATTACCACTTCATTCCCAGGTCCATAGTGCCGCCTTGGCTTCAAAGCATTGTTGAATACGAAAGAAAGCATGAGTACAACCACAACTGCGAATTGAAAACATTGTTCACATAGCATAGTACACGATAAGGAGTTTTGGCATAGTTCTTACAACTGAAGGTCATCATGATCATCACTGACATAAGTATTCCATCACTCGTACTAGTCTTCCATCTACCATATGCAACAACTACCAAATGCCAACCCTATGGGCATTTTCAAAATATGTATGGATCTTGCTGCTATTGGACAAAAGATGCAGCACCATCATTACCACTCACATCAGTCTTCCATCTAACATATACAAGAACTAGTAAATGCCAACCCTATTGGCATTTACAAAATATGTATTGCACGTTGTGGTCATGAGTCGAGACCAAACACCGCATTCTATTAGGCATTGTCGTCATTGGACCAAAGGAAAGTCTCATCCTTCTCGTCATCCTCCTGGTCATCGTCATTGTCCACCTCCATTGGTACTGGGATATGTCCGTTGTTTGGTGGATTGTCAACTAAAAAAACGAAACAATGTCTCATTTCCAACAATGTTAAAACATGCACAAGTGGAAACAATTCCAAAACAATTCCTCACATAAGCGACGCTTCACACTCCTAGCGGCTTCCCTCTTAGGGGCCTCCTCCTCTGTCCTCCTCTTGAAGTCAACAATGTATGAACTAAGTAGCAAACCGATGAATAAAAATGTTTGCATGAACTAATAAACACCTCAAGGGTTATGGAGGTAACATGAGCATGGGAAATTAACAATAGCATGCACGGCTAAAGAAAAATGATGCTCCTCATGCTTATCTAGATATAGTGCATATCTAAATAAATAACAAAAAGCTCAGAGAATTAATAGTAGCATTTTTTAGCCAAATGCATGGGGAATTAATAGCAAATGCATGGGGAACTAATATTTAGATATACATTATATGTCTAGGTAACATAGACGAAACAACATACATTCTCCAGTGCCTGATAAGGGATGTAGCATGAACCAGCATTATTTCCCATTAGAGCAGCAGGGGCAGTAGCCCCCTCCTGAACCTTCGAGTGTTCCATTGCATCATCAGCTCTCCGGCGGCATTGATGTAGCAAGCCAAGATGGTGCATGCACTTCCCAAGCTTGATCTCGTGACTGTTGAGACACTATACTTATCAAATTAAATGAACATTGAGAGACCACCTCACCGACAGAGCTCGGAAAATAATGTTGGATACGGGTGCAGTGGTAGTACACTACAAAGGAATCAACAAGACCATGCGCATATATAGGGAGACTGGGATAAAGAGCTGGCCTACATCCAAGACATCCTTAAGAGTGGGTGTGGCATGGATCAACGCTATCCTTGGGAGCAGGAGCAGCAACCTGAACGGTCTCGGCTCCCGTTGCAGCATCAACAGAAGACGGAGGTGACATGTCTTTCAAAGAAAGAAGTCTTTGACTGTTATCCTAGATAGATTAATTAGAACAGCAAAACGGGCAGTTCTTCTTCCTTCGTCTATTCACCTCCTCGTACGTTCTCTCATGTTCTTCACATCAGGGAAGAGACGTCAGGCATGCGGCGGCACCGTGGCCAGACGGTAGCCGCAGCACGCGGCGTGGAAGCAACGTGCTGCAAGCCCACAACAAGACGGTGGTGGGGCAGCCGCGGCACAATACTTGCGATGGCTGTGTAACTGTTTATACGTACTTTGTTGTAAAAAAACTGTTTATACGTACTTTTTTCCCCACAACTCCTACTATCAGTCGCCCTGACTTTTGTAGTCTGTCCAGACGAGTCCCTAACGTCTTCGTACCGGGCCGGCCAGCTGTTGGAGTTAGGGCCTATTCGGTTACAGTAGAACCCGTCCAGGAATTATTTCAACCGATAAAGCTTATATAAATTTAGTTAGTATTTTAGTCGGGAATTTTTCTAGGTGCTCATTCTAGTGAAACGAACGAGGCCTTAGACTAGTTTAATTGCGTGGCAGGCTCAAGTTCCGGTCCGAATTGACCTAGGGCCCGGACAGTCTGTATGAGCCTCAAACTCGAGTGTAGTTTTCTGGTCGGCAACTCGAGTGCAATTGTTGGGTCGGCAACTTCGGTAGAAGATATGTTCTGTGATTTGTTAATTATCTTTGTGTCGTAATATATTAATTTTTTTCTTGTCAGAATATAGAAGTAATTGCAATTGTCTTATTATAGAGTAGGTTGGGTTCTGTTTGGAACCATATAAGACTCACAACCAAGTTTAAGAATCGAAATGACATCACTGACCAAGTTTATGCACTAGCGGTGATGACCTTGGAAGTTCACGACCTGAGATGACATTCGCCAAATTTATAGACCCACAAATATCACTTTGGAAGTTAGAGGACCGGAATAATACCACCAGCTATTTTTGGACCTGCGGTGAACTTTACTCAAAAGAAACAAGTAGACGATCCACTGACGCATTCCTCAAACCAATCAGCCTTGCACTAATTTAGTGAAACGACCTATTTCTCATGCTAATATTAATTGTTAGCTTGCGTATCAACTTATTCTATTTCACAAATAAAAAACAAACTAAACAGTGAGACGATGATAAATCACTTCATTCCACGAATCAAACTCATAACTAATTTTCAATAAAAATTCATAGTAATAAACAGAATATATATCGATCTGAAGTTCTGAACCGTCGGTTCACCGGGCGTTCCACGAGAGAAGACGGCGGAGACGCCGACGCGACAGACTGTTCTTCTGTTTCTCCGTGCCGGGCGGTCTAGACAGCGCGGCGGCCGATGAGATTGGCGGCGTGGCGGTCGCGACAATGCAAAACCCTCGCCCCTCCTACGCGCACCACCAGCTCCAGCAGCACCTCTCCTCCCTCCTTTCCGCCGCCGCTAGCGATCCCCCGCACCCCTCCGACGACGCCTCCCGCACCGCCGCCCTCTCCAACCTCCGTCTCTCCTTCCTCCACCCGCCCAACCGCCCCCTGTTACCCGCCCTCGCTCCCTTCCTCGCCCCGCCCCTCTCGGTCCTCCTCGCCGACGAGAGCAGCTGAGGAGGGTCCCCACAGGAGCGGCAGCGCCCATGCGACGAACCCATCCGGCAGGCCCCCGGGGCGCTCGTGCGACACAGAACCGCGCAGAGCGCCGCGTACGCG